>JZKD02S2013038.1:0-27000 GCA_000966675.3 Picea glauca
ATAACTTTTAACTTCTTGACTTTTCCCCCCTTCAGTGTGAGACTATGACCTAGTGGGGGTGCCCAAGCCACTGAGTCTCCTCATTACCTCTCTAAGAGGTGGGGGACATTACACAGTCACAGCTGTTATATTCAGAAAGTGACATTGAACTAAAAAGGGTTAAAAGCGCTTTTAAGCCATTATGAGCTAAAAATAGAAGTCAACGGTAAATTAGAGTTTCAGCAGTGATTTAGGGTTTTGGAAGTCAACAGTGAATTAGGGTTTCAACATCATTTAGGGTTTTGGAAAGCTATAAAGGAAGGGTCAGCAACCTAATTCATCATTATGCAGATTATGACTTGTCATTGAGGGGAAGAGGCGCATCTCAGGAGAGATAGTTTAGTGTATTCCAAGAGGAAGACACTAGTTGGTTGATTTCGGTGTTGAAAGACACACCCTAGTCACCAGGAAGATCATCCAGGTTTTCCATCATTCTTCATTGATTCCGCAGTGCTCCCATATTTCGGGTATTATCTTTTAGTTGTTTATTTGTATTCCAGCTAAGATCCTTTGTCTGTTGATCTAGTCGAGTATTGTGAGTTTATTCAGCCGCATTCGGCCATTTTGTAATCCACAAAGATATCATAATACAAACTTTGCAGTCCTTTGTCGCGTTTATTATTTGTATGATCATTTATATGCTGTAAACGATTAATCCTACACACACATTAGCAACATTTCCTAGACTAGCCAAGTTAGGAACATTACACCATGTTAAAGAATGAGAATGTTTCTTGTGATGGATGTGCATTAGGAAAGATGCACATAGATGAATTCCCCTCTAATCTTGATAGGAAAAAGAGAGATGGGTTAGATCTTGTGCATATTGATATTTGCGGTCCTATGCAGACTAGCTCTTTAGGAGGTGCATTTTACTTTCTGTTATTTATTGATGATTGCACGAGATACACATGGGTTTATTTCCTCAGAAAAAAAAGTGATGTTTTCGAGTACTTTAAGGAATTCATAACCATGGTCGAAAATCAAACAGGAAAATCCATCAAAATCCTTCGTTTAGATCAAGGGGGAGAGTATAAATTAGGGGACTTCATCAAATATTGCAAAGATCATGGAATGGTATAACAGTTTACAGTACCTCACACTCCATAGCAGAACGTAGTTGCTGAAAGGAAAAATAGAACTCTGGTAGAGTGTGCACGTAGTATGATGAAATGTAAGAATCTCTCGAATGCATTTTGGGCTGAAGCCATAAATACTGCAGTTTATTTAAAGAATAGAAGTCCAACAAGGTGTCTTGATAATGTTACTCCTTTCGAAGCCTTGTATGGTTCCAAACCTGCAGTTCATAATTTGAAAGTACTTGGGTGTAAGGATTTTTTTCATATTCCAAAGGAGAATAGGAAGAAATTGGATACTAAAGCCATTAAATGTGTTTTCATTGGGTACTGTTCTAAATTCAAAGCATACAAACTGTTTGATCCTTCTACTCACAAAGTATTTGCAAGTAGAGATGTACTTTTCCATGAGCAGGAAGCAAGAAATCATGATGACATCAATCATGAGGAATGGCATAGACTTCTTGATGAAGGAGTTAAATAAGAGCAATAGCAGCAGCCACCACAGCGACAGCCACAATCGCAGCGACAACAACAACAACAGCAACAAGAAGGACTCAGTGATATGGACACTTCAAGCAATCACAGTTCACCTAGAGGTGAAGAAAGATCTTCACAAAGTGGGGAGGAAGATAATCAGTTGAGAAGATATTCACGACAGGTTCGACTCCCTGAGAGGTATAAAGACTATTCCCTAATGAGTAGCATTTCAAATGTCACAAACCCATGAGTTTTGATGAAGCAAATGAACATGATGAATGGCGAAATGCAATGGAGGAAGAATATGAATCTATAATGAAAAACAATACTTGGGAATTGACTGAATTGCTTAAACATAAAAAGCCCATTGGATGCAAATGGATATACAAATCCAAGTTTAAATCAGATGGTAGTATAGACAAATATAAGGTTAGATTGGTTGCAAGGGGGTATTAAAAAATATAAGGTATTGATTATGCTAAAAGATTTGCACCAGTAGCTAAATTGAATACTATCAGATTGCTAATTGATTTAGCTACAAAGTACCATTGGAAGCTACACCAGTTAGATGTTAAATTTGCATTTTTGAATGCTGAGTTAAAGGAAGAGGTTTACCTTACTCAACCTGAAGGGTTTGTGGAACAAGGGAAAGAACACTTAGTGTGTAAGTTAAAGAAAGCATTGTATGGACTAAAACAGGCACCTAGGTCATGGTACGAGAAGATAGACTCTTTCTTTCTTCAATAGAGTTTTATGAGGAGCAAGAGTGATCCAAATCTATATACCAAATTTGATGAACAGGGGTATATAGTATTGATTTCCTTATATGTTGATGATTTGATAATTACAGGAAATGCAGAGGAATTAATTGATGAAATCAAGGTGCAGTTGTTAAAAGTTTTTGAAATGAAAGATCTTTGTGAGTTACATTACTGCCTAGGTCTTGAAGTTTGGAGAAATGCAGGCCAAACTTTTGTTTGTCAGAGTAAGTATGTCAGAGAAGTACTTAAGAGATTTAAAATGGATCAGTGTAAATCTTCTCTTGTTCCCATGCAGTAGAATGTGAAACTTTCTTGTGATGATGGTTCGAAGGAGGTGAATGGAACTATGTATAGACAGATGGTGGGTAGTTTGAATTATCTCACCACAACCAGACTTGATATTGCATACTCTGTGAGTGTGTTAAGTCATTTTATGGAAAAACCTCTAGAAATCCATTGGAATGCAGCAAAGGTGGTACTCAGGTATCTAAAAAGAACATTTGATTATGGTATTAAATACACTAATACATCTGGTGTTGAGTTGATAGGTTACTCAGATTCTGATTGGGCTGGCAATCCAGATGATCGAAGATCAACCACTAGATATGGGTTTGGAATTGGATCCAAGGTTGTTTCATGGAGCAGTAAAAAACAACCTACTGTATCTTTGACTTCTACGGAAGCAGAATATAAAGCCTTATGTGCAGCAACTTGTGAAGTTGTTTGGTTGAGAAGACTTCTTCAAAATGTTGGAAAAGAATAAAAGGAACCTACAATGATCAAATGCGATAATCAAAGTTCAATCAATCTTGCAAAGAATCTGATTTTTCATGCAAGGACAAAGCATGTTGATGCTCAGTTTCATTTTGTTAGAGAAAAGTTGCAGTCAAGTGAAATGGCTCTTATGTATTGTAATACTAGTGAAAATTCTGTTGATATTTTCACTAAGCGTCTTGGAAAGATTAAGTTTGAGTTGTTTAGGGAGATGTTAAGTGTAGGATTCAATCCATTCTCCATTAAGGGGGAGACCTGGAAATAGTGGAGTAAGAGTCAGTTCATATTTTAACTCTACTTCACTGTCTATAGAGTCTAGTCGTCTGTGATTTGTTGTAACCGACTAAGTAACAATCGTTTCCTTTATAAGGATGTAATCAGTTTTCATTGAATAATATAGAATGTGAGCGTAGCCTCACTTGTGTGTTGTTTTCTCTTATTTTAAGTATTTCCTCATTCCAAATTAAAAAAGAATGAGATAAATTGTTAACTAAAAACCCTAAACTCATTTCCTCATTCCATTCTTTTTAACCATAAAAGTTACAGAAGATCATGGCATACCAGTTATGGAGGTTCACGTGGCGAGCACTGGTGCGACCCATTCCCACTGTCCAGTGGCCCACAAAAGAAGGTTAGTTTGCTTTGTTGACTCAGTTTTCTCTCCTATAATTGAATAAATTTGAAATTGGAAGTGGCAAAAATAGTTGAGAAATTGGATAAAGTTTTTGTGATATGGGAGTATGCAACGAAGCTAATCGATTGATAAATTTCTTTGTTTCAAAAATTGATATGATAATCTTTTGAGGCGTGGCATTCCAGTCACTGAACCAAGCGTCCCATGAAATTTTTTTCCAGACACATGAATTTACAAACCCTTTTCCAAAAGCCATGGGAGGCCACGATGGAGGGTCTCCCACCGACAACCCCACCTGCTTTTGCCCAGCTCTAGAAACTCAGTAAATTGTTGGCTACGGATTAGGCAGCACCCTCCATGAAATCAGTGAAAACAAAGTATAGTAACACATATATCCTTCTTGTGCCTACATTGGCTTGTTTCATTTGTTTTTATTAAATGCAGTGAGAGGTTTAGGCATTGCTATATAAGTGGTTGAGCTGTTATTTTTTTATTTTTTCAAATTTTTTTATTGATCAACTTATACCACCTGTCAAGTTACACATCTCTCTTATTTCACTGTATACATTTCCCTCCTTTTTATCTATATAATAAATAAATGAAATTTCAGCATGAATCATATTTGGGATATTTGTTGCAACTCCTCTTCATCATTTTGGTATTTATTTCTGAAACTTCTATCACAAAAATCCATGGATGAAGAGCACAACCAAATCCATTTACTAAATATTATTGTAGAACTACACATAACATATGTTATATGTATTACATATAACATATGTTATATGTAATACATAACATATGTTTAACCAAATCCATTTACTAAATATTATTGTAGAACTACTTGAAGTCTGAAAGGATTAATTATAAATTTTAGATGTTGTTCCAACTCCACTCTGTCATCAAATTCATTTCCATATTTTAAAATTGTGAAAAAAAATAATATATATGAGTATTTGTAAGATGTATATTCCCAAAAAAATTCAATATTGAATTTTAAACAGTGAATTTTTTTTAATATCTAATCCAATTCAAAATGAAAAGATGTGTTGGAAGTGAAAGTGGATTCTCCACATTTTTAATACCATGAACTTTAAGTACCTAAGATGTATATTCCCAAAAAATTTCAATATTGAATTTTAAACAGTGAATTTTTTTTAATATCTAATCCAATTCAAAATGAAAAGATGTGTTGGAAGTGAAAGTGGATTCTCCACATTTTTAATACCATGAACTTTAAGTACCTAACTAAAATGTTGTGTTGTAAATAATAAAAGCAGGAAAAGAAAAGAATTTCTTCAGTCAATCAAAAGATAAGAGAGGTCCTTGAGCATAAGCGTTCATCAGATCCAAATTTCTGGTTTACAAGAAAGCGTTCATCAGATCCAATTTTTGGTGGAAGTTGGTCATCAGATCCAATTTTTGGTGGAAGTTGGTGTATTTATTGATAACAATTTAATCGAAGTAAAATTTGATCAACCTACATTATTACATCGATTCAATATGCTTATTTTTACTTAATTTATTTTGTAAGAGTGAGAAGCAAAGTCTCCGATGTTGTAGTAAAATCTCCTCTAAAAACTATAGCCAACGCTGATTTACTACCAATACCACATCTCAACAAACCACTTTTTATGGTAAGTCCTGGGTCGTGGAAGGCATTGATAAAAACGAAAAAGTATTCCACAACAACTACTTTAACTCTATACAAACTCGATCATCAACGAACCTTCTTTCATCACTGTTATGGAAAAATTTCATACACGAGGAGTTGAGAAAAACATAGTTTGATTTTTATACTAGCATACCCCCGAAGCAAGGGTGGGTTGTATCATTATTATCTTTTTTAAAGTACATAAATTTCATGGACTTAGTATTCTCTTTATAGTTATCTAAATTTTTTTAGGCTTATAAAAAACATCAATTAAACCAAAGTATAGGTGGAGAAAAGAGGGGAAAGGGTTTACCCAAAAAACAATCTTGGTTGACATGGTTCAATGATGAAGCTTTATGGTATTTTATGATTAAACATCCACGGAATCCCTATTTAGTATGCCTACACAATGTGAAAAATGATGATGCATCTATTTGTCTAATTAAAGGTTAGGTATTGAAAACATGTCAACTATGAAAAAAATTGCATCCATTTGTTCGACAAGGTAGCATCAACATGCCAATGATGAAGAATATTGCATTCATTTCTAGAAGAAGGTATCATAATTAAAGATGACGACACATAACCATCTGTCAAGCGTGGTTGGTCACAATTGTAAGTAGTTAGTGCATATGTATGAAAGGCAGGTGGAAAATATGGTTGTAGAAAAATAGAATTAACTAAAAAAAACAATGAAATTAATAAAATTGAGTCTAGAACAAACTTTGTGCATCTCATAATGACAACATGTTGTGATTATATAAAAACTATTTTGTATAATTGAAATTGTGTTTCAACTTGAGTAAATAGAGGGTCACCATTATGCCTTCAGGGATAATTTCAACTCAATACAACTCAATTTGAGGAAAATATAAACCATTGGTTCAATTGAGATCAATATTTCATCGTGCATGAGAGGATTATCATGTCAACAATTTCCAATAAGTGGTGACATGTTGGTTTTGATCATTATCATTTCCTAAGGTATATATGTTCCATGACATAGACATGAATCCCACTTCAAACAAACTGTGTATTCCTTACATTGGTTTTTACAATGATTATTAATTAGATTAGTCTTTGTTCATTTCCCCTTTTCCTTCTCTTAATTGAAGTGAGTCAAAATCCTAGCAATTCTAGCACTCCTTAGTTAGATTGATGTTTGTTCCTGTCTCTTTTCCTTTTCTTAACTAGAGTGAATCAAAAGCCTAACAATTCCAATACTCCTCTCAAGTGACACTTGTGAAGAGAATATCTATGGTCACATCCCTTATTGTGTGAAATTATTAGCCAAGCCTCTCTCCTCCCCTACAACTAACTTTGAGAATCCAAGACTCAAGGTTAGAATTAGTAAACAAAAAACTTTCATAAATGTAGGGTTCATGAATACAATGTAAGGAGGTGTTACATGACAAGTAACGTCATCCTCCTTCATCAGTTTGATACCATATGTTACACTTTTAAGTTACTCAAACATCATTTCTTTGTCGATACCAATGAAGGGAGTATAGTTGCAGATGTTCGATAGCCGATATGAAGAGATGTTGAATTATCGATTTTCATGTCTTTTAACTTTCACTATTGACGATGACATGCAAAAGTTGGCCATTAACAAAATATTGATTATTAAACAAGTCAATTTGCTAAAACTGAATTTTTTGAGATTTCAACAAGTGAGAGGTTTTACATTAACCAATATCAACTTTGTATTTTGTTTGAGAAGTGTGAGCAACCACATCCTTAAATATCATCATTTATTAACATATATAGGATTTGACTTATCGTTATGTTATGATATCTTAAGCATTTGGATATATATATATGTATGTATGTATATCTGTGTGTGTGTGTGTGTGTGTGTGTGTGTGTGTTGTATTGGGATGCTTTTCCAGTGGTTATCAATCGGTCAATCATGGTGCCCAAGTTTCCTATCATTAGCCCATTGGTCACATCACCCATTATGTTGATCTAGTGGCCATTGACCCATGACATGGACTAATTTGATATTATATGTTCATCGCTCATTTGTCCATCTCATTGAAGTAGTGTGTACTAATTTCTCTTGGCTATCCTTTCACTTTTCTCCCATATGTGACATCTCTCTGTGGTTCAATCAATTTGTGGCAAGTGAAAATATGTATGCCCTTCATCACATTTCGATCGATGGAACAATGTGAGCTCGTTTTTCATGCTTGTTGTGTTTGGTACTTGTTATTGGTTGTCCCCTTCGTTGGCTCAGTTGGATATATCGATACAGGAGTGTGTGTGATTAGTGTTGATTGATAGTTTTGAGTGTTGTGACTCATGGGTGTTGATCAATCAATCTTGCTTCATTATATTGATCAACTCACTGGTTAGATAGTTCCCAGTCCATTGGTGTTGAAGGACCAATGTTCAATTGTCGATCAGTGCTAGGTAAGGACCAGTGTAAAATGGGTTTGTTTGGCTTGTTCCCTTTGGATGGATCAACTACAAAACATATACAACCTTACATGTTTGGAAAGTACCATTAAGAGACCTCACATACACCAAAAATGCTCCACACATTGAAGTGATAAGTTCCAAATTAGAACCTATCATTTCATCTTTAAAAGACATTCTCACAAACACCAAAATCTCTCTACATGTTGAAGTGACAAGTTTCAAATTAAAACATATCACTTCATCTTTAAAATACCTTTTCACATAAACCAAAAATGATACACACATTGAAGTGATCCCCCTATCGATCTCCCTATCAATTCTTAGTGCGCCTTTAGAAATTCTTTGTAAGTTCCTATGGTTGGGAGATCCATTTACCTAGAGACTCTACCAACATGAATAAAAGTAGATGTATAGCCAAAATATAGAAGCGGGTAATAAATCTTATCATATCTTCGAGAGGGAGGTTGCAAAAGGTGGGCCAAAGAAGCTCATTTTTCATCATCCCCAAGCGCATTTATGCAGATGAGATCATATTTTTATTTTATTTCATTCAAGAAAGGTAGAACCTCTCGTCAAAGCTCCATCAAAGCTAGGAAAAACAACACTAGCCACACAAAACTATTGTTGGTTGCACAATAATACTACCTTTTGATAATCCTCAAGCATGATGGTTCCCAATTCAAAGAATTATGAGATTCGTCATTCTTCCTATGTTCTTTCAATGTCCATTTATTTATAGGAAAAATCATTTGAAATAAAATACTGTATTGGAATGGATGATGCTTATTTTTCGTACTCTATAGATATGGATATTGAGAGGTACCCCCTGCTTATCTAGAAAAGGATGATCATGATTAAGATATTTCCTAAACTTCTTATATTGGTCTCTGACCTAGACTCTCGAGGAATTGGTTTTTGCTTGTCTGAGATTTTGAAAATCTTCAACGACATTTTTAGCCATACTCTAGTGCCCATCATTCCCTTCCATCATGCCTTTATTATTCACAACCCACTAAGAATCAAGAACCAAATACTCATCCTTCAACAAGGGAAATATCTCAATCCACATCTAGCTTAAATAGACCCATTTCCCCTCTTGTGCCAACCACCACATGAAAATATGCTTTTAAGTTGTGCCAACATGAAGCATCGTCAGGTTGCTTAAGATACAAGGACTTGTCGTTATCGACTCATAGCTAGATGTTCATCTTAAAACATAGATCCATAATGCAAGAATTAATTTGTTGCATGAATGACATTAATTATCCAATATACACTATATTATTAATAATGCGTCACAACCCATTAAAGACTATTAATATCCCTCTATGCAAGATAACACAAATATCAATCACTATAATCCTTACCATTTTTATTAATATCAAAATTAACATAAAAAATAATCAAAATAATTAAAAAATCAAAACTATCATTAATCTATCACTTTAATCTAATTTTAAATGATTATTTAAAATTTAAACACATCCTTAAAATTAACCTTGATAAAAATATACATTATCTAAAACTTATACCAAATTCTTATCAACATAAATGAGAAAAAAATTACAATTTAATGTTTACAATTTATTATTTAATATCTAACTATTCTAAAATTATATAACTGTTTTAAATTTGTACCTAACCAAGATATTAAAATAACATATAAAAACTGAAACCTATACATCAATGTGACAATCATTAAGTTAATAATGAATCAACAAAACTGAAGAGATTACATCCAACTATAGAAAAATAATTTATGTCATATAACTTCTTAATATATTCCTTTGATAAAATTATATAACTGTTTTAAATTTGTACCTACCCAAGATATTAAAATAACATATAAAAACTGAAACCTATACATCAATGTGACAATCATTAAGTTAATAATGAATCAACAAAACTGAAGAGATTACATCCAACTATAGAAAAATAATTTATGTCATATAACTTCTTAATATATTCCTTTGATAGAAGGAAATGAAGCATTTAATATTTCATGCCAGTTTTTCCACCTGCCAAAAGAATTAAATAAATATAATTTTACACATTATTTCTTTTCTGAAGCTTATCATTGACCGTGCCTCGAATTATTTTTACATTGCTGGAGGAAATTTTACTCACTATAGTGAATCATAGTACATACTAATGGATCCATAAGCTACAATGTATATATTTATTTATTTATATTGAATTTATTTATATTAAAAATATACTGAATTTATTTATACATGTATATATCATTTTATTAAAAATACATTGTTGAATTCATTATACATTATTTTATTAAAAATACAGTGCATTTATTTATACATATATACATCATTTGGTTGAATTCTTATACATTATTTTATTAAAAATACAGTCAATTTATTTATACATATATACATCATTTTATTAAAAATACATTGTTAAATTTTTATACATTATTTTATTAAAAATACACTGAATTTATTTATACATGTATACATCATTTTATAAAAAATACATTGTAAATAACAAGAAAGTGTGATTTTACCAACTATTATATAACCTAAGGCGTTGGTTAAAAGCCAAACGATTTGCACCTTTTCCGATCTCGTATTTCTCCCCGATTTCGACCATGATTTTCTGTCCGACCCTCTTCCCGGCGACGTCTCCGTTAGAACCACAGTCTTTGTCTCTGTCTCCGTTAGCACCACCGTCTCTGTTTGCGGATGGTTGAGTAAACATAACAATCTTATCGAGGGATGGTTGAGTTACCACGAAATTCTAAATCATAAATGCAATGGGATGCTCTACTTGAGTTTCAGAAATTCAAAATTTAAACGTTGCAGTCCACTGCCTATTTCAAAAAAATTATGTTAAGTTAGAAGTGATGCAGAGTGATGGAAGTTGGTAGGAGCTCGGGACAGTAGCTGGAGGATGTAATGAGTATACAACGGAACATCAATAATGAACATTGCATTGTAGTATCTATTCTGGTTTTTTTTCACTATTGGAAGAAATCTTGGATTAATCTCTTGAACATCTAGTTGACATTTGTGAAGATTTTCAGGTCCTATCAAACTTGCTCACTGGGTCTGTCTTTGACCACATATTGGCTCTAAGTTTCATTTTTGATCACATATTGGCTCTAAGTTTCAACTGTTATGTTTATGTTTGTTGTTGTTTTAGGACAGCCCACAGTCCAAGAACTTCTTGCTCATTTGTTATAGTTGTATTTGCAATTTTAGGTGCTCTAGCATGTAGTTTTAGTAACCAAAAGTTAGTACATGCATATTAAAATAAATACAACAAACCTAAAGATATTTACAGCTAAAAATAAGTAGATCTAAAAGACTAACACATTCATTTTTGTACACATGTATTTTTGGTCATCATGACCCTGGATAACCCCCCCCGGGGGAAAACCAGTTTGGAATATATGTCTATATATGAGGAAAGCATAAGGTTGAATACAACAAGTACAAAATATAGATGAACCTAATACAATAGCAGCCTAATCCAGACTGAAACACAAATCCAAAAGATCCATCTGCGCCCTAGGAAGGTGGGCCCCACATACAAGCTCTCTAATCCACTGAAACTGCTCCAAAAGCAAACTGTGAGCTCAGATCTGAAAACCCCTCCATAGGAATGAAGATCTACTGGAAGGCCTTCCTCTGCAACTGATCTCACTACAATTTGATGGCTAGAAGTCCTCCCCACAACCGATGCACCCTCACAAGCAAGTGCGCCCTCCACAAAAGTGAAACCTGCTCAGTAAATAAACCATGCTAGTAGTTGAATGCCTCCCTCCATGAAAACATGCACCCAAGCTCCAACAATGTCATGCAACAAACCTCATATCAATGCTCCAAGTCTTCCTCTCCAAGTGAGCAAATGAATAATGATCCTCTCCTTCATCCTTTGTGCCCCTCTTGAACATGCATAAGGAAACCTAAGAAACCAATGGATGAGATCATATCATCTCTCATCTAATCAATGGTTGAGATCTCACCAAAAGTATCTAAGTTAATAATCCACTTTGGGTTAAGTTTCCTAAGTTCACTTTATGTCCCTAATTCACCCACAAAGTGAATTAATAGTCATTTTAGGCATAAATTACTAAATTTCACTTTTGACTTAAAACTCCTAAGTCAAAGTGAAATTAAACAAAAGTACAAGGAAAAAAGTGTAGAGTACATTCCACATGTTTCTAGGAGAGAAAAAACACATGGGGAACACCTCCCAAGGTACAAAACTCAACACTCTCTCTTACCGAGGAAGGTGTTCCTCACCAAGCCCATCTTGTCTCTGAAGTAGACATGTTTTCCCCTTGGCAGGGCCTTGGTGAGAATATTTGCAACCTGGTCATCTGCCAATACATACTGCAACTGAACAACCCCTCTCTGAACCCAATCATGAATGAAGTGGTACTTGATCTCAATATGCTTCGACTGGTCATGTAACATTGTATTCTCAGAGAGTTTTATGCAACTCTAATTATCACAGTGAATGACAGTCGGTGGCATCTCTTGACCAAACAAACCAACCAGCATCTTACGAAGCCAAACGGCCTTGCAACTGGCCTGACTGGCCTCCATATACTTTGCCTCAACCGAACTCAAAGCAACTGACTTATGTTTTTGGCTGAACCAGGAAACAAGTCCTGACCCCAAACCAAAGCAACACCTTGAGGTGCTTTTTCTGTCAGCAACACATCCTGCCCAATCTAAGTCTGTGTAGCCAACCAAACTAACTCCATCTCCTCTGACATAGTCTAGGCCATAATCAATTGTCCCAATAATGTACCTCAAGATGTGTTTTTCCCCAACCATGTGAACACTCATCGACTCAACTATGTACTGATTGAGAGTGTTCACGGCAAAACAAAGATCTGGTCTGGTGTTAAATAGATAAATGAGTTAAATGATCAACTGCCTGTAAACTGTGGCATCCACCCACTGGCTATCTGAAGCACTAAGCTTCTTCTAGTTGGTGATCATAGGTGTAGACATAGATCTGCAGTCCTCCATCTGAAATCTGCGCAAAATATATGTTGCATACTTCCCCTGCTCGAGAAATATGTGAACCTCCTCCTGTCATACCTCCATACCCAGAAAGTAGTGCATCAATCCAATATCACTCATCTCAAACTCTGATGCAAGTCCCAGCTTGCACTCAGCTATGAGATCCTTGGCTCCAGTGATGAACAAATCATCCACATACAAAATGAGAATGAGTGTGTCCTCACCCCTAATGATGAAATAGAGGTTCGAATCAACATCGCTCTTCTCGAAGCCCATCTGAAGCAAATAAGTATCAATGCATGAATAGAAAGCTCGAGGAGCTTGATTTAGTCCATAAAGTGCCTTATTCAAAAGACACATGTGAGTCTCCGTATCACTCACCTCAAACCCCTGTGGCTACTCTATGTGCACCTCCTCAATAAAGCCATTCAGAAATGCGGTCTTCACATCCATATGGTGAATTCTCCAACCCATCTCTGCTGCTATGGAAATGATAGTCCTGATGGAAGTGTATCTTGCAACTGGTGTGAATGTCTTGTCATAATCCCTCAATCTATGAGAAGCCTCACACCACAAAACGAGCCTTGTATTTCTCAATGTTGCCATCTGTGGCAATCTTGGTCTTGTACAACCACCTGGAAGTCACAACTGACTTCCCCACTGGCCTCAGAACCACATCCCACACATCATTATGCACAATGGAGACATACTCCTCTACCATGGCCACTCTCCGGACCTGTTGTTCCACTGCCTGCAGAACTTTCTGCGGCTTTGTATCCCTGATACTCGTCACTAGTGCCAAATATGCTCCCAATCTGACTGGTGTCCTGCTCTCTCTGACCTGGCTCTTGGGTTCCCCTACATTCTCTCTAGCCTCCTTCAGGGTCTCCTAAAACCATCTAGGTCTCCTCTTCCCTGAAGTGGTCAACGAAGATGTAAGGTCTCTCTGCCCAAGAGTGACTTCATCAGGACTCGTCTCAACAATCTGAGATCCTGAAGTCTATGCCCCATCTGAAGTCTGTGCCCCATCTGATTGAACATGCTCTGACGGTGACCCTGAAGCTATGTATGGTGACCCTATCACCCTTGATACTGGTGTACTCGAGACCTAAGGCTGTGCTCCCTCTGAGATTGCAATCAACACCTCTGCATCATCCTTGATAGTGACTCTCGACTCAAGATATCTCACAAAATCCCTATCTTCCTCAAATCTGACATCTATGCTCACCACCACTCTCATAAGTGGCAGAATGTAGATGCGATAGGCTTTGGACACCTCTAAGTATCCAACTAGAATCTCCTGTTGGACTATGGGGTCTAGCTTTGTCCTCCTCTTCGAGGGGACATGAGAAAAGGTTAAGCACCTAAAGATCCTGATGTGCTCGACATCGAGCCTCCTATCAGTGAAGGCCTCCTCAAGAGTCATCTTCCACAATATCATGTGGGGGCCCCTATTCTGCAAGTAAACTACAGTAGCACATGCCTCTACCCATAAGTACAAAGGAAAAATCTGATCATGCAACATGGATCTCATTGCACTGGTAATGGCCCGATTCTTCCTCTCGACAACCTCGTTCTGTTGGGGGTTGTAGGGTACGGTCATTTGTCTCCTAATGTCATGCTGGGCACATAAGTCTACAAATTGTCTCAAGGAATACTCTCCCGCATTATCCAACCGCAAGACTTTGATCCTCTTTCCTGATTGGTACTCCACAAGAGCTTTGAACTCTTGGAACCGTATGAAGACCTCACTCTTGGCCTTCAGGAAATAGATCCAATTCTTCCTCGAGTAGTCATCAATAAATGTGAGATAGTACTCACAACCACTCGAGGACCTTTGAGACATGGGCCCACACACATCCGTGTGTACTAAATCTAGTATCCGAGTTGACCTGGTGTGACTGCTAGGGAATGATGCCTTGGTAAACTTACCAAGCGCACACCCTCTACAAACATCCTAATGCTCTATGTTGATATGTGGCACTCCAGTCACAACCTTTCTCAGACCTCTGAGAGCTCCATGATGTAGGTGGGCCATCCTACGATGCCATAACTCGCATAACTATCTGTTGTTGTCGTTGCTCGCTACCAATGCATGAAGAGGCTGAAAAAGAAATCTGAATAGTTTCCCATCCCTCACTCCCATCACCTATCCTGAGGCAAGTGAAGACCCCCGAGGATGAATCAGTACCTCGGTGCCTCTAAATGTCACCTCAAGACCTCTATCCTGGAGGGTGGAAACTGAAATCAAATTCTTCTTCATCCCAGGGACATAAAGAATGTACATGAACGATATAGGTGGCAAGTTATCTCTTCAAAAGGTAACTGTGCCAATCCCAACAACTCTGACCAATGTGTCATCTCCAAGAGCAATATCAATTCTAACCTCGGTGTCTCTGATATCAGAAAAGTGCTCTTGAACTCCAGTCATATGGCTCGAAGCCCCGTTGTCAATATACTATATACTAGGTGTTGTCTCAACTAAAGTGTAGCATATGAGGAAATCACACTCTCTCTGAAACTATGTCTAAAAATATGCCTCCTTTGTTGTAGTTGTGGTACCACCCTTCTTCTTCTTCATGTTAGGGCACTGTCTAGCATAGTGCCCAAACTTCTTACAAACAAAGCACTTCACTTTGCTCATATCTCTCCTCATACCACTGCTTCTCTCTCCTCCACTCCCCTGTGGTGGGGCACCAAAATTGGGACCCTGACGGCCCCCATGGTCGGCCTTCTTCTTGCCCTTTGTCCAAAGAGAAAGATCCTCCTCACCTTGATCAATCTGTTGTTGTTGTTGTTGCCATTGTCCAAAAGCCTCGGCTGCAAGCCTAATCTCCTCCTGGACGAAGTCATTCCACATCCTCTCCCATGTAGGCATGACCTCCCTCGAAACTATGCCACGTACAAATGGACCCCACGGTTTGGTGAAGTTATTCATAGCTTACCTCACCAAAGAGTTAGGATCAACAACCTCTCTGAAGGCTCCAAGCTCGTCTCTGATCTGAGTGTAGCGACCAAGGAATGAAGTTATCGACTCATCCTTGAGCATGTGAATGCCCCTGAGTCGGTCATGAAGAAACATCGTTCAGTTCTCATTTGAGCTCTCATACATCTTGCATAGAGATGCCCAAATCTCATATGCACAAGTCTTCCCCATCAAATGGGGTATGATATGATCACAAACTGCGTCACAAATGGTCCTCTTTTCCTTGTTGTTCCTTTTTCTGAACTCTGTCACCAAGACGGGAGAAGTGACAGGAATGGGGGGGACAGCTGCCTCGACTATGTCCCATAGCTCGAGGTCATCTAAGATAAAGATCATCCTCGCCTTCCAAGGCGACCAATTTCTAGCCCCTGCTAGCATGTCCTCAACTCACATCTGAGATGCTGACATGTCTACCAAACTGCACTCCCAATTGATGCTCACCAATTGAGCTTAGATATGAAAACCCCTTCACAGGAATGAATCTCTGCTGGATGGCCTCCCTCTGCAACTGATCTCACTACAATTTGATGGCTAGAATTCCTCTCCACATCTGATGCTCCCTCACAAGCAAGTGCACCCTCCATAGAAGTGAAACCTCCTCAGTAAATAAACCATGCTAGTAGCTGAATGGCTCCCTCCATTAAAGAATGTGCCAAAGATCTAGAAATATCATGCAACAAACCTCATCTCAATGATCCAAGTCTTCCTATCCAAGTGAACAAATGAATACTGATCCTCTCCTTCACCCTTTGCGCCCCTCTTGAACATGCATAGGGAAACCTAAGAAACCAATGGATGAGATCATCTCATCTCCCATCTAATCAATGGTTGAGATGTCACCAAAAGTATCTAAGTCAATAACCCACTTTGGGTTAAGTTTCATAAGTTCACTTTATGTCCCTAATTCACCCACAAAGTGAATTAATAGTCATTTTAGGCATAAATGACTAAATTTCACTTTTGACTTAAAACTCCTAAGTCAAAGTGAAATTAGACAAAAGTACAAGGCACAACGTGTATAGTACATCCCACATGTTTCTAGGAGAGCACAAACACATGGGGAACACCTCCCAAGGTACAAAACTCAACAATTGGGTGGACATGTTTGGTTCCTTCTAGTGGTCTCTACACTCTCTACCAGTGATTTTCTCTACCGACAATTTTACATGGGTATCTCAAACAAGCAAAGCTTCAATGGAAACTATGTTCTTTCAAGTCCCAACGACAATCTCTGTAGGTTGTTGTGCACACCATACGACATAACGAAATTCTAGACTACACCATAAATAACATACACATCTAAAAAGGTTGTAAATTAATGGTTTTTCGTGTAGTATTTTAGTTAAATCATGGTACTGATTGATTGTTGGGATTTTAGTGTTTTTTGGGTTGCTTTGGGGATTTACATTTATGGTTTTTTCAAGTTGCTAAAATGGTTGCATATCGATAAGGAATATAGTGTCTGATCATTAAGTGAGAGAGAAGAACAAGGCTTATTTGAACAAGATGGAAATTGTAAATGTGTTGAACTTGCACAGAATAGATCTAGATGGGAATTGACATACACAGTTGCAGAGAAAATAGAAGAAAAGAGAAGCAAGATATAAAGAATGGAAGAATTTTGATTAACCAAATGAATGAACGATAATTTACACATGATATACTATGTATAACTCAACCAATGCTCATTGGAAGAGAAACCAATGTGTCATCGTGGATTTCTAGTAGCCTCACCATAAGACTGTGGATCTGAAGATTGAACCAAGAAAATATGCCTGGCTGGAAATGGTTCAGTGGAAGTGAGTGCAAGAGGAGGCTCCTTGAAATTAGATCAAGTCCTCCTAGTTTCAACTGGATCACCAATAAGATCCCTTGCATCTTGAAGAGTAGTCTGGGCCTACCTGAGCCTCTACTTTGGCTCTGCATCTAGATGCACTTAATCTGCATCTGACTGTATTGACTTTGCATCTGGATCATCCGAATCCTCTGAATCAGAAATCTCATCTGAAGAAGAGTTAGTATGTGCATTCTCATCATATATGACAGCTGGAAGAACAAAGGTATGCATGCAGCTGTTGAGGCACATTCGAGACACTTTCCTCAAATTGGACACTTCGCTCAATGATCAGCCGATCCGAGGAAATATCAATAAGTTTGTATCTCTTCACACCATCGAGGTATCCAAGAAAGATATACTGTGTGCTCTATGGATCAAGTTCCTTCCTCTTTTTATAGGGAATATGGGCCCATGTACATGAACAAAAAATATGAAAGTGGTTCACTTCCGGTTTGAGGCCACTCCAAATGTCGTAAGGGGTATTAGCCTTGACAAACCTATGGGGAGATCTGTTTTGGATGTAGGTTGCAAAATTAATTGCTTCAACCCATAATCTTTGTGGAAGTGACTTTGCATGTAGCATGCAAGATGCCATCTCTTTTAGAAATCTATTGTTCCGCTCAACAACTTCATTTTGCTGCGGAGTATAGGAAACTGTGTGTTACAACTGAATCCTTTCCTCATGACAAAGATTTGGTATACCATGGTTGATATACTCTCCCCATTATCTATTCAGAGGAATTTGATTTTCTTTCTTGATTGTGTCTCAACAAGGGTTTTGAAATCTTTGAGGTGTTGAAAGACCTCTGATTTTTGCCTAAGAAAGAAAATCCATGTGAAGCGTGAGAAATCATCAACAAAAATGAGCATGTACCTTGCTTTATTGATTTATGGATGTGAAAAAGGTCCCATGAGGTCACTATGGATCATATCTAAAGGAGAGGAAGCCTTTTGAGTCTTTCCTTTGTCGAATTTCTCTTGAGAGTGTTTTCCAAGAACACATCCCTCACAAATTCCTTTGGAGAAGTGGATGTTGGGTAGACTATCAACCATTCCCTACTTGCTAAGATGTTGCATATATATGAAATTTAAATGCCCGAACCTTTCATGTCATATCCTATTTCTTTCATCGGCATGGGTAAGTAGTAATGCATAATTTGGTTCAATAAATTCAGAAAATATGTAAAGTCTAGATTGATGATTTACCTCACCGCTAGCAACCTTGGAATTGGTTTTCATGTCATAGATATCCACTGCATTAGGTGTGAATATGAATCGCTTTCCAGTGTTAGAATTTTTCATCTGATACATGGAGAGAATATTGAAGGAAAGTTTGGGAACGTGCAACACATTCTCAAAGCTTTCGTTGGTGAGTTCAATTCTTCCTTTGTCGGTGACCTCGACTGGAGAGTTGTCCCCCATTAGAATAGGAGGACCTTTGCATGAATCCAATGAAGAATACACTTATTTTTTGTCAGCCATGTGGTGTGATGCTCCTGAATCTACAATCCAAGCATCAGGAGAGGAGTTGATGGCAATCAAAGCATGGCTAGAATTGTCTTTCTTGGGATTATGATCTTCTAGATTCTTCTTCTTAGCACCCTCATGGATGCGATCTCCAAGGTTATTTTGCTTAAGTATTTGAGTCATTAGATCTATCCGTTTCTACATACATGCAGATTCTGGATGAAATCCTTTATGGTAGTAAGTGAATTTCTCCCATTTTCTTCCCTTTCCACCTTTGGATCTGGAGGCATCGTTGAAGGGTTTTGAGTACCCTTCCTTCTTCGGATTTGCATGTTCTTTCCTTTTGTATTTATCTTTAGATTTTTGATATTGATGACTGTTTCCATATTGCACAGTAAGTGCATGTGCCTTTGGGCCTTTGATTTTTCCCATATTGATGAGCTTGTTCTTCTCTTGTGTCAAAGACTCGATAAAGGCCTCAAGAGAGGGCATCGTCCAGGTAGATCCAGATGCGAACCTAACTGAATGAAATGTGGATACAAGCATTGATTATTCTAGACAAAGTTTGGAGAGAATGGCGAGAATCATTTGTTTCTCCTCCTTATATTTATCAACCCTGCAAGCCTCGAGTTGCGACAACATATCCTTATATTTGGTAAGGAAATATTGGAGATTGTCGAAGATTTTTGGATCCAATGTGAGAAATTCCACCTTGAGCATGTGTCCCCTCATCTCATCCTATTTTCCAAAAATCCCTTCCATGGTGGTCTAGGCTTCATTGGGGGTTTTACAGGAGGATATGTGAAAGAGGAGTTCAGGGGAAATGAGACTACAAATTGTTTTGAATGCTTCATCCATTCAATTTAGATACTTGGATTTTTCTATGGATGATTTTGGTTTTTTCTCTGTGTTCATGGTTAACTTGTACAATACTCTACTTCGAAGATACATTATCATCTTCTCCTTCCATGCAAAGAAATTGTAAGGTGTACGAATGAATTCTTTTAGAAATTCCATTTTTTTCGTTGTCTTCAATCTTTGGTACCTGCAAAAATAATTGGTGTGTCTTTACCCTAGAATTCTATCGGCTCCGATACCATGTAAATGTGCTGAAATTTCACATAATATATCTAGCTGGGAATTGACATACACAGTTGCAAAGAAAATAGAAGAAAAGAGAAGAAAAAGAGAAAGAATGGAAGAATTCTCATTAACCAAATCAATGAATGATAATTTACACATGATATACTATGTATAACTCAACCAATGCACAATGGAGGAGAAGCCAATGTGCCATAGTGGTGTTCTAGAGTGATATGGACATACACCAGTAGTTACGGGAACAAACTACCACCTAGTCTAGTCTCTCGGGAAGTTATGAGAGTGAACTACCACCTAACTGAGTTAACTAGTCTATCAGTATTCAGTTAACGGACTGAAATGGAGTGAATTGAGGAGGAGATTAGGGAATCATGACTAATGCGCCATTCTGGTGATGATCCCAAGGAAAATGCACATTAGCTAGTGATGTTCTCAATGTTGCATCCAGTGATAATCCCAATGTAGCATCTAGACTCCACTCAACTGATCAAACTGAAGTGAAAACTGAAGAGAATATTCTCCAAGAGAAATGTTCTCCCCTAAACTTTAGGAGACTGGATAATGACTAATAAACATAGGAAAAACCTTAGGAAAAAAAATCCTAGGTGTGTGTGAATTAACTCCAATAGCAATGAAGGACAAAGATCTTGAATAGAGGAAATCTAAGTTGGAAGAGAGGATGAAAACTTTCCAGAATGAATATCTCATGCTTATATTGGGTAGCATGATTGGTATTGGACCCTTCTTTTGTTTCTAGGGTTTTCTTCTTTTCAATTACAGAATAGCAATGTCCATGGTGTTGGAAACATGCCAACAAATTTCCTCATGCACTCACATGCACATGCATTTCAACTAAAATAGGAATGTGCATACATGCACTCATTGTAAATAGATTGTGTAAACTTTGTAATATATTTATGAATTGTTTATGTAACTATGTGATCTATTCATGATCAGTTTGTCTAACTAAGTGATATATGTTATATATACGAGCATATCCATAGAGGTGAGAGTGCAATGTGTGTAGAAAGAAGATTCTGTGTGAGGAGAGGATGGTTGTATTCCTGAGATTGGTTATTGTAATTCTTCCTTGAATAATAAGAATATCGAATATCATTTCTCGTGGTTTTTTCCCACATTGGGTTTTCACATAAATCACTGAGTCAATTTTGTGATTGTTGTTCTCAGTTTTATGCGTGTTTAATCTTGCTTGCATATGCTCTAGTTTTTATGCTCTGTTTTTCTTTCGTTTCCTAACAAGTGGTATCAGAGTAGGTTGAGCATGTACAACAGGTAAGCCAAGGAAAATTGTGTACAGGTTTCCATATATTTTCTAAGAACAAAGAGCGTGATTGAGTGGGTTTCAATTCATCGACGCTCCAAAAATCAATGCACCCAGTTTGTGCACCACAAAGCGCTAGAAAATTAGTGCTCACCCATCCACAATCAAGTAACACTACCTCCAAACTCAGCGCCACCCTGCAGGCTTAAGAGAGCACTGATCAAAAAACAAATTGTGATGACTTAAAGCTTTTGAGATGGTATGAAGTTTTTTGTCTTATTCTAAGACATGGTCGAACCTTTGTCTCATTATGCATAAAAAGTGGTGGAGAATATTTTATATATAAATAAAATGGAGAATCGCTTCAGGGTTGAGTGGTAAATAAGGTGAGGTGGATGATAAAATATTTAAAAAGGGTGGATCCTTTATTATTTAAAGAAGCAGATATATTTGTTTAAGAAGTGGACTTTTTTAAAAGGTTTTTAAATATAATATATATATATATATTGGATCAAACTTTTTTTTTCAACTATATCCTATCATTGTGCCTTCACTATAAAAGGATTAGTATTATAAGCTTGGTTTGGACGGTTTCTTTTTCTGCTAATGGCGAAAGTACAGACTTCTAATTTTAAGGTGGAGAAATTCAGCGTAAGAATAGCTTTGCACTATGGAAGCTCAAGATGTGCGATTTGCTTGTGCAACAAGGATTGCAAAAGGCATTGGCTGGACAGACAAAGAAACTGGCAAGCATGACAAGCGAGGACTGGGAAGATCTGGATGCAAGAGCCATCAATACCATTCGTTTGTGTCTGGCATATGAAGTGTTGTTTAACATCACTGAAAATGAGACAACAACATGTTTGTGGAATAGACTGGAGAGTCTATATATAACAAAGTCCTTGATGAACATAATCTTCTTGAAGAGGCAGTTGTACAACTTGTAGATGAAATAAGGTACGAAAATTGTTGATCACTTGAATTTTTTCAATTCTGTGATTTGTCAATTATCTAGTATGGACACAGCGTACGAAGATGAGGACAAGGAGTTTATACTACTATGTTCGTTGCCTGAGTCTTTGGATCATCTGGTCACAACTATGTGGTTTAGCTCAACAGATGTTATTTATTATGACATTGTTGTGGGAGCTTTGTTGTCTGAGGAGATGAGGAAAAGATCTAGTAAAGAAACCTCAACAACAAAAGCAATGATGGCCAGAGGTTGATCTACAGAAAGAGGGAAAAATCAGAGGGGTACATCAAATTCTAAGTCAAAAGGAAATAAGAGTAAGAAAAAATGTTGGTTATGTGGAAAATCTGGGCATCTCAAGAAAGATTATTGGAAAAGACAGAATGCATCCAAAGATGACTCCACAAAAGAAGCAAATGAAGCTAATTTAGCAGAAACAAGTTCAGGTTCCAGTTCAGGTATGGTTGATGAGGTATTGTCTACTTGTGATGTTTCACATCAACATTAGCATTGGTTATTAGATTCTGGTGTGTCCAACCACATGTGTCTTTATGGAAATTGGTTCTCAACTTACCAATCTATTGATGATGGTGTTGTTTTTATGGGAAATTATTTTTCTTGTAAAATTGTTGGAGTTGGTAGAATCCGGATTAAAATGCATGATGGTTCTCTAAGAACATTAACATATGTAAGGCATGTACTCGAACTTGTAAAGAACTTTATATCTTTGGGATTTCTAGATTATGTTGGTTACAATTGTACAACTCAAGGTGGAGTACTGAAGGTGTCTAAAGGCATCTTAGTGGTCATGAAGGCAAAGAGGATAAGAAACCTTTATCATCTTGAAGGAAGGACAAAAGTAAATCAAGCAGTGGTAGCATCTGAAGATGCAAGTGACTCTGTTCATTTATGGCAACAACGTTTGGGTCATATGAGTGAGAAAGGGCTTAAGGTATTGGTTGATCGTAAGTCATTTCCAAGTTTGAAGTTTCTGAATTTGAATTTATGCAAGTATTGTGTTTTGGAAAAAAATGTAGACAAAAGTTTAAAACAAGAAGGGATATAAGCAAATGTATCCTTTATTACATTCATTCATATGTTTGGGGACCATCCCCTACAGTTTCTTTTGGAGGATCATCATATTTTATGACATTTATAAATGATTACCCTAGAAAGGTTTGGGTCTATTTACTTAAAAGAAAAATTGGTGTATTTAATGCTTTTAATCAATTCATAGCTTCGGTTGAAAATACCACTGAAAGGTATATCAAGTGTTTAAGGACAAATAATGGAGGTGAGTTCACATATGTGGAATTTGAGAACTATTGTAAGGAAGATGGGATCAAAAGACATAAGACCATAGTTTATACTCCTCTTCATAATGGTGTTGTGGAACGCATGAATAAGACTCTCCTAGAGAGAGCAAGGAGCATGCTTAGTAATGCCAATATGAAACATGAATCGTGGGCAAAAATAGCTCTTACAACATTCTATCTGATAAATTGGTCACCATCAACTGCAATAAACTGTAAGATTCCAGAAGAGGTATGGGCACGTCATTCATGTGATTTTTCAAATATGAGAATATTTGGTTGTGATTCTTCTGCTCTTATTTCTAAAGATCAATGTTCTAAGTTAGATCCTATATAAAAGAAATATGTATTTTCTGGTTATGGTGATGGAGTTAACGGGTACAAATTGTGGGATCCTACTGCCCACAAACTCATCATAAGCAAAGATGTAGTATTTGATGAATCCTCACTCTTAAAATCATAATTGGTAGATGTTTAAGTGAGACAAGAACAAGTACCACAAGTTCAACAAATTCATTTGGAAACTCAACCATCTTCAGAAAGGGAAGAGCATGAAGAAGTTTCGGAAGAAGAAGATGAAGATGCAGAAAATATATAGGAAACTGAGGATATGCCTCAACCATCTCTAAGGATATATTCATGGGTCAAGAATCCTCCTACAGGGTATGACGATTATGTTTCATCTGTGGCTTTGGTTTCTATTAATGGAGAACCTAATTGTTTTTAGGAAGCAATTAATGTATTTGAAAGTGATCAATGGAATAAAGCTATAAAAGAAGAATGGATACCTTACAGAGGAATAAAAAATGGGACCTGGTAGAACTTCCGAAGGACATGAAGGTTGTCAGCTGCAAGTGGGTCGACAAACTGAAAAGGGATGCCAATGATAAAGTCAAAATGTATAAAGCAAGACTAGTAGAAAAATGATATTCTCAAAAGGAAGGTATTGATTTTCATGAGATATTTTCACCAGTTGTGAAGCTTGTTTTAGTTCGTGTTGTGTTAGCACTAGTTTCTTTACTTGATATTGAGTAAGAGAAACTAGATGTTAAAACGACATTTCTACATGGATATTTAGATGAGGATATATATATGGAACAACCAGAAGGGTTTGTTCAGGATCGCAATAAGAGTTTTGTTTTCAAACTCAAGAATTCATTGTATGGCCTGAGATAGTCTCCCAGACAATGGTACAAGAAGTTTGATTCCTTCATGGTGAGCCTAAATTTTACAAGAAGTGAATATGATCATTGTGTTTACTTTAAAAATTTGGAAAATGGCATGTTCATTATTTTGGTGTTATATTTTGATGATATGCTTGTGGTAAGCAAAAGTATGGTCGAGATCAACAGGTTAAAGGATCAGTTGGCTAGGGAATTTGATATGAAGGATCTAGGAGTAGCAAAACAAATCTTAGGCATGGACATACACAGAGACAAGAAAAAATGGCAATCTTTGGTTATCACAACAGAAGTATGTGGAGAAAATACTTATGAGTTTCGGTATGAATAATGTGAAACATGTGCAGATCCCTTTGGATTCCCATTTCAAGATTTCTTCATGTTTATGTCCTAGTAATGATGAAGAAAAGGATTATATGTCTCGTGTAACATATATTGATGTAGTGGGAAGTTTGATGTATGCGATGGTGAGTACTAGACTAGATATTTCACATGCAGTTGGTGTTGTCAGTCGATACATGGAAAATCTAGGAAAATAGCATTGGGAAGCAGTGAAATGGGTTCTTCGATATCTTAGAGGCACAAGCAATTATTCTATCACCTATGATGGTTCCAGAGATTATGTAGATTCAGATTTTGCAGGTTGCTTGGAAAAAAAGGAGATCCATTTCAGGATACATCTTTACTCTTGCAAGAGGACCTATTAGTTGGATGTCAAAGCTTCAAAACGTAGTTGATTTATCCACTACCGAGGCAGAGTATATGGTTGCTTCACATGCATGCAAGGAGGCAATTTGGTTACAGGGTTTTTTGGGTGAGTTTGGAAGAATGCAAGACAAAGTGAAAGTATTTTGCGATAGTCAAAGTGCTATTCAATTGGCTATAAATCCATCTTATCACAGTAAGACGAATCATATTTTTGTTAATTACCATTTTGTAAGACAGGTTGTTGATGAAGGTGGAGTGGCTCTGAAAAAGATCCATACAAAAGTGATTTCTATAGACATGTTTACGAAACCAGTTTTGTTAGAGAAGCTATGATGGTGTTAGGCTTCTCTTGGCTTGCAGAAAAGGTGATTAATTAATTAAGGGCATGCTATATCACATAAATTGTTGTCAAGGTGGAGATTGTTGGAAACATGTCAACGAATTTCCTCATGTTCTCACATGCACATGCATTTCAACTAAATTAGGAATGTGCATGCATGCACTCATTGTAAACAGATTGTGTAAACAGTGTAATCTATTTATGAACTGCTCGTGTAACTATGTAATCTATTCATGATCAGTTTGTGTAACTGAGTGATAGATGTTATATATACGAACATACCCACAGAGGTGAGAGTGCAATGTGTGTAGAGAGCAGAATGTGTGAGGAGAGGATGATTATATGCCTAAGATTGACTATTGTAATTCTCCCTTGAATAATAAGAATACTCAATATCATTGCCAATGGTTTTTTCCAAACACATGGAGTGTGTCTGTTCTAACGAACATGACAGCGAAGAACAAAAAAAGGTGGATTTCATGAAGTAAAAGGGAGGTTATATGATTTGAAAGATGTTGCAAAGCTTAAATTATTTTGTATTGCATTGTGTTTTCATTTCTCAATCACCAAAAATCAGAAGGTTTTCTTAGAACGTGGGCTTCTTGTTTCTATCCTCGAACGTCCAACATTTTGAGTTTTATTAATTTCCAACATTTTGAGTTTTGTTAGAATCCATTTATATGAAGATCGAAAAAAGAAATTCCATGAAGAATATATGATAAGGACATTTATATATCAACAAATTTTGAAAATGAATAATGTGAAGAAACTTCTTTCTTTGTGTTGAAAATTTGATTGAAATTAATTTCAAATAAATAATTTCTAATATTTTAATTCCTTTCTTTTGGGAGAACATATCACCAGTGTATATAATATTTTTATTCCTTTCATTTGAGAGAACATATCAGCCCTGTGAAACTTCAATGAAATATATATATATATATATATATATATATATATATATATATATATATAT
>JZKD02S2013038.1:48073-58973 GCA_000966675.3 Picea glauca
AATTACTTTCATGCATTGATTCTTTAATCTCATCTGATATTACACTTGGAAATGATTACTTAGTCAAAGTTCAAGGAAAAGGAACTGTTCCTATTCTTACTAAACAAAATGTCAAAAAAGACATATACAATGTCTATCATGTTCCAGATTTGAAACATAATTTTCTAAGTGTAGGATAGCTCATTGAACATGGCTATAAGGTACTTTTTGAGGGAACATCTTGTAAGATATATGACAAAAAACCCACCAGAAAATTAATTTCTAAAATCCTTATGACTCCAAATAGGATGTTTCCCCTTACCCTCAGAATTGCAAATCTGAGTCAACCATATGCACAGAGTGCATCAACCCTGAATGAAACAATGGTTTGGAATACAAGATTTGGACATCTACCATTTCAGAGTCTAATTCTTCTTCAGAAGAACTCCATGGTCAAAGGTCTTCCTATCTTTAAAGAGCAAATTCCCCCATGTGAGTCTTGCATACTTGGAAAACATAAGAGAACTAGTTTTCCACAGTCTTCCAATCAAGCCAAACAACATCTTGGACTTGTTCACACTGACCTATGTGGACCAATGCAAATAGAGTAATAGGTGGTAGCTTTTACTTTCTAACGTTTATTGATGATTTTAGCAGAAAAATATGGATCTATTTTCTCATACACAAGTCTGAAACTTTTGCAAAATTCAAAGAATTCAAGGCAGAAGCTGAAAAACAGACTGGCAAAAATATCAAAGCACTCAAGTTAGATTGAGGAGGAGAATACAACTCCAGAGAATTTGCAAATTTCTACAAATCACAAGGCATTATTATGCAAACAACAGGCAAGTATACTCCACAACAGAATGGAGTGGCTGAAAGGAAAAATCAAACAATAATGAATATGGCAAGAACACTTCTCAAAGAGAAAAGTTTGTCAAATGGGTTTTGGGATGAAGCAGTAGCATGCTCAGTTTATCTCTTGAATAGATATCCAACCACAAGTCTAAAGATGAAAGTTCCTCAAGAAGCATGGAGTGGGACAAAGCTCAATGTAGCGTATCTAAGGACATTTGGATGCATAGCATACACTCACATACCTTCCAAATTAAGGAAGAAACTTGATGACAGAAGTGAGAAATGTATTTTCACTGGATATAGTGAAACATCTAAAGCCTACATGCTTTACAATCCAGTCACCAAGAAATTAATTCTCAGCAGAGATGTAAAATTTCTGGAGAATCAATTCTGGAATGATTCAAAAAATGAGCAAATGGATAGTCAAAATCCATTGCTGCCAAGTTCTGAAAATGCAGAAAATTCAGAACAACAAGTACCTCAAACTATTCTTCCAAGATTGCAAGTACAAAGACAGCCTGAAAATTTTCAGTATAACTCAACTTCCAGCAGATAATCATTCTCTGAACCACAAAATCAGAGAACTCAAAGTTTGAGAGAAATCCATTAGCAGTTGGATGACTTTGAGCAACACAACCTTTTTGCTTTAATGTCATATCAACCTACATCCTTTAAGGAAGCAACTAAGGAGCCACATTGGGTTCAAGCCATGAACCAAAAAATTGACTCCATTGAGAAGAACAAGACATGGGATCTTGTTGATTTGCCAAGTCACAAGAAGAGTATTGGTGTCAAGTGGGTTTACAAAACTAAACTCGATGAAAAAGGGTAGATTGAAAAACACAAGGCAAGACTTGTTGCCAAAGGATTCTCACAACAACCAGGTACTGATTATGGTGAAACATTTGCTCCAGTAGCAAGGTTAGACACTGTCAGAACTCTATTGGCCATAGCAGCACAACATAAATGGCAAGTATACCAGATGGATGTCAAGTCAACATTCCTGAATAGTTTCCTAGAAGAAGAATTTTATGTCGATCAACCACCTGGATTTGAATTCCAAGAGCACCCAGCCAAAGTATATCGGTTGAAGAAATCCTTGTATGGCTTAAAGCAAGCTCCAAGAGCTTGGTACAATAGAATTGACACTTATTTGATCAAAAGTGGTTTCAATAGAAGCCAAAATGAGCCAACTCTTTACACCAAAACATATCAGCACTGTAAAATTTTGATTGTATGTTTATATGTTGATGACATGATCTATACAGGAAATCTTGAGTTAACAGATTTTAAACATGCCATGTAATCTGAGTTTGAGATGACAAATCTTGGCATAATGAAATATTTTTTAGGGATTGAGGTTCATCAATCAGCCAAAGGCATTTTTGTCTGTCAGCAAAAGTATGCAGCAGACATCATCAAAAGATTTCGCATGGAAGGATGCAATCCAGCAGAAACCCCCATACCACTAGGCACAAAATTGAGCAAGAATTATGAAGGTCCTACAATGGACTCTACCCTATACAAAAGTTTAGTAGGCAGTTTGTTGTATCTTAAAGCAACTAGGCCTGACATTATGTATGTAGCCAGCCTTGTTTCTAGATTCATGGAATCCCCCAAAGATTCTCATTGGAAAATGACGAAACAAATTTTGAGATATGTTGTAGGAACTCTCAATTTTGGCTTATGGTACACTAAATTTGATAGTAATCAACTTTCTGGTTACACAGACAGTGATTTTGCAAGTAGCCTAGATGACAGGAAAAGCACATCTGGACATGTTTTTCAACTGGGCACGAACCTAATCTCATGGGAATCAAAGAAGCAACCAATTGTTTCAATATCTTCTGCAGAGTATGTCGCTACTACCTCAGCTTCCTATCAAGCTGTGTGGCTGAAAAGAATATTGAAAGATATGTCACATACAAAAAAGGATCCAACTCCTATTTTCTGTGACAATACTTCAGCAATTGCTCTATCCAAAAATCATGTGTTTCACAAGAAAAGCAAACACATTGACACTCATTTTCATTTCATACGCGAACTAGTCAATAATGGTGATATTGAACTACAATTCTGTGGTTCTAGAGATCAACTTGTTGATATCTTTACAAAGCCACTGGGAAAATCTGTTTTTGATTTTCAGAGACAACACTTAGGCATAATCAGTGTTGATGTTTGTAACTGTTGAGTTTAAGAGGTAGTGTTAAATATAATGTAACCTCAATAGTCTGACTGTACACTGCCAGCTGTCCTGGCCAGCTGTACTTTCTATTTTTGTTTTACTTGAGCCTCTTTAGCTCAACTATCTCCCATTGCATTATACTTCTTACTTCTTCAGATCTTCTTCTTATTGTACTATTCTTCATACATTCCAATATATTGTTCTATTCTTTTCTCTCTGCATTTCTTTTTGCTTCACAATTTATCAATTTAGACTACTGTGCCAACTCAGCCATCCCCAGGCCTGGAATTTGACGTCCTGTAGGACGTTTTTTCTCTTTAAAACCATCCCCAGGCCTGGAATTTAACGTCCTGTAGGACGTTTTCATTTTTTTCTCTTTGAAACAGTATTTGACAGATAAATTCGAAATCTACACGTTAAAAGTTACGAGCATCACAATTTTCAACAGTCAAATTATGATGCAGTTAAATAGATTCCACACTCAAAATTAGTTAATTTTATTTTCTTCATTTATCAAAATTAATCCATTGTTATTTATCAAAATTTAACCCATATAACCCATAAATAAGTTGGAAAATTGTTACAGTGAATATTTTTGAATGATAAAGGTATTGCATGAAGTAAAATTTGCATATAATAATACACAATAAATAAGTTGGAGAATTGTTACAGTGAATATTTTTGAGTGATAAAGGTATTGCATACAGTAAAATTTGCATATAATAATACAAAAAATATTATGACAATGAAATTTACATATATTATAAAAAATTGACTTTCACAAATCAGTATAACATTTAAAATAACATGCCATAAAAACAAAATAACTCTCAACAAATTTTCACTTTACAAGTAACCTAAATTTGAAATTCCAACCCTGCCTCCATAAGATTGTTCTGTTTACTCAAACATCAGCAAAGGAAGAGGGTGGTTTTAACAGAAATGAGGGTCAGACAAAAAATGATTGCTATCTATTATGACTTTGGAATCACCCAAAATATTTAGTCTATTGATATCCCAGAGTTTTGCAAGTGTAAGTGTCACCTAGGCACCAAATAATTCCTCTTTGGTATTTGTACCCCTCCCAAATAAATTCCTGATAACTTCTTGATCAAGCTGTTTTATCACTCCCCCCGCTCCACATAGTGTGCCTCCTCTGATTGAAGCCCCATCAAAGAAGGCGAATGTAATATCCTCTGATTGTACTAGAGGTCTCTTGTACCTGGAAAATAATTTCTGTTGATGAGCGTGAGGGTTGTGTGCCCCAATAATCCTGCAAATTACAGCCCCAAAGGATGGCTTCTTATCTTCAAATAATACTTGGTTCCTCTCAAGCCATATATACCAGCATATCAATACTGCCATATTTGTGAGCATAGTTTTATCCAGCACCGAGGAAGCAAAAACCATATTGAAATTTCCCCCCTCCCACCGATTTTTAACTCTGAGGTAGGTCGTCGCTCTGGCCCAGACAGTCCTAGAGAAAGGGCAATGAACAAAGAAGTGATCGATGTTTTCAGTGTTGTTCTTGCAGAGAAAACAAATGCCCGGTCCATGCCAGCCTTTTCTCTTTAACATATCCGAGGTCAATATTTTATTTTCTGACACCATCCAGATAAAAAGTTTTATCTTTAATTGGGTGTTCCATTTTCAGAAATTTAACTTCCATCATGTTTGCACGGTGAGATTTTGTGTTGAAAGGAGTGCTTTGTAAAAGTTTTTGATTGATATGTTGTCGGATGCCTCTCCTCCTGTCCATAATAGAGCGTCTTTGGTGCCTTGTAGACAAACCCCAACTTCATTTAATTCAGCTCAATATGCGTCCCATTTAGTCTTTTGTGAGCCTGACAGGCCCAATGTCATGCTACCAATCTAGGATTCCATCAAAGTAGTTGGATTATGACCAATATTTGTTGTGGTTAATACAGTTATATTTTTATTATTCAGGCAAGAAAGAAGTTCATCGGAGAGAATTGATTTTTCACCCATACCTAAAATCTTATCTTTGCCGATTTTAATGTGTTGACCAGTGCCAGGCGCCCAACTCAGCCAATGTTTAATGACATGAACTGATCGGACTAAGCTAGTCCATATTCAATACGTGGATCTGACCTTGTGCTTTGCCAATATATACCAGTTTATCAATGATAAATTTGGAAGATATTTATCCTTTAGTACCCTCTACCAGATGCCATCCTGTGTGAGGACTCTCCAAAGGGTGTTAACTGTCATCGTCATGTTGAAAAGGGGAAGATTTATAAAACCCTAGCCACCATTTTTCTTTGATCTAGAGAGGGCATCCCTTTTCACAGGTGGAAGTGTTGTGTGTCCTTTTGACCGTTCCAAAGGAAATGGAACATCAATCTTCTGATCTTTGATAGAACTGATCGCAAGATTGTTTCCAGTGACATCCAGTAAACTAATTGTCCCTCCAAAACCGATTTGATAAGAATGTATCTCCCACCCAAAGAAAGTCAACGATTACACCAGTTATTTATCCTTTTTGTTATTCTGGCCACCAACCAATCCCAATCTTCTTCTTTGTGTGCTCCAGTCTTGAAATAGTAGCCCAAATATTTGAAGCCCGAAGATAACTCACTGAAGGTATATGGAAGAAGGTTCTGGAAGGAGACCAGTTCCATGTCCAAAAGTCCTGCATAGTGAGTTGTAGTTTTTGTTTGGTTTACCAATAGTCCAGATGATTTGCAAAAGAGACCGATCATTTTGTCAATTTCCCACCATTCTTGAATTGTGGCTCTAGTCATAATAAGAATATCATCAACGAACAACATATGTAAGATTTTTTGTAAACGAGATACCTTGATACCTGTAACAGTACCTTCCCTAATGGATTTCTTTAGAAGTAAGCCGAGTCCCTCCATGATTAGAATAAAGAGTAATGGAGAGAGCGGGCAGCCTTGACGCCATCCCCTTCCACTTCTAAAAAAATCTGTAGCCTCGCCATTTATAAATACTGAATATGTTGATGAAGTTACACATGCCATGATCCAATTGGACATCTGTATCTCGAATCTCGCCTTTATCAATATCAGTCTTAGAAGTTGCCAATAAATGCAATCATATGCCTTCTTTAAATCCGGTTTTAAGACCAGAGATTTCATTTTTTTCTTTTTTATACTGTGTATGATTTCGTGGGTTGTGCCTACTGCATCTTGTATCCTCCTTCCTTGAAGGAACCCCAAATGTTCTGGTGAGAGGAATTTTGAAAGAACATGCTTGATTCAGTTTGCTATGATCTTCGAAATAATTTTGTAGCACAAATTGTAGAGTGAGATCGGTCGGTAATCATCAAAAGTAATTGGTTTATTGGCCTTCAAAATCAGTGTAGTGAAGGTAGAATTTAAACTGCTCACCACTACCCCATATCTCCTCGCTTTCTCCACCATGTCGAGAAGGTCCTCTCCAACAAAATCAAAGAAGAAAGTGAAGAATTATGAGGACCAACCATCCGGTCTGGGGTTCTTCTCCTTTTTGAATTTGAAAAGTACCTGTTTCAATTCTTCTAAAGTCACAGGTTTAAAAAGTGTGTTTGACTCTTCCTCACTTACCATCTGAGGGTATAAATCTACCAACTAGAGTTGTTCAATTATATTTAATACATCCCCAACTTTATAGAAATTTTTAAAATGATGGAAGGTTGCCTCCTTGATGGCTTCATGTTCATTATATATCTATCCACTATCATCTGAAATTTCCCAGATATGTTTTCTAGATCTATTATTACTAGCCACTCTGTGAAAGAATTTTGTATTACTATCCCCACTAGAAAGCTAAATGGCTCTACTTTGGAGCCTCGAGAGTTCTTCATGTCCTCTAAGTATCTTGTTTCTTTCTAATTCTCATTGTCTGAGAAGCTCGCCTTCTTCAACATTTGATGGATCGTCCACCAGGTGCATTACCGAATTCCTGATCTCAAATTCCAAAGTCTCCAATTTCTCATTTTTCCTTTGTGTTCTTTCTTTATACCATCGTTTGGTTAGTGACTTCAAGACAACTAATTTCCAGACCAATCATTTTTGACTGCCCCTTTCAAAATGAAATGTTATATCCCTCCATAGGTTTTTGACTAAATCTGTGTATTCTTGTTCCTTTAGCCAGTGTGAGTTTAACTTGAATGGGTACGCCCCGTGGATAGTTATAAAGTCTAACTGGAGGAATATGGTAGCGTGGTCCGATATATAAGGGTAATCAACCCAAGATTTGTATATCCAACATCTGATAATAAGTCTTTGACAACATAACATCTGTCTAATCTCCTTGCTACCGTAACTAATCCAGATCCACTGTTCCTCCATGTAGGAACCAATTTTGCAGGTTTAATATCAGTTAGATGGTTTGATCGAAAGATGTCTCTATAAAATTCTTCTGTCAGCCCACCACACTAATTTCTCCCCCATACTTCTTCTGGCGATAATAAAAAATTTAAATCCCCCGCTATGATTAGGTTCTTTGTAGCCAATAAACCACCGTCCACCACTAACTGCCAAAAGGGTCTCTTATTTGTACAGGGACCATATATATTCATAAGAGCAAGATCTAGTTTATCAATGTAGGTATTACCTATTAATAGTATACTAAAAATAGTTATAAAATGTGTTAACTCGTAGTAAATAGGATCCCAGGCAACCAACAATCCCCTTGAAGTACCCATTGAGTTTATCGCACATGAATACCAATTCGGTCTTAGAGAAAGAAGGAAATATCTAGCTTTCTATGCCGATACTAATGTCTCTTGTATAAAAATAATCCCAGGCTGATACTTATTCATAAGTCTCCTAAGAGAGGCCACTTTGAGAGGGCTTCTAATCCCTCGTATGTTAAATGATAGAAAAATCATCAGTCATTCCTTGTCAGGGATTTATATGCTCTAAGAGGCCCATAATCAATGGAGGGAGTAGTAGGTAAGTTAGTATGAGATGCTAAAGCCACCATATTTTTTCGGGAGCTTTTGGTTTTTATTGGTGAGTGTTCAATACTTAAACCCCAGGACCAAGAAAATTCTTTTCCAATTCCAAGTGAAGGACCCCCCGAAGACGATGCCTCTGAGCCCTAAATAGGATTTATGATGACTTTCCCAGAATAAATAGGCAGTTTTATGGAAAATGTTAGTTCCCGAGAGTAAGGAATTAAAGAATCTAGGAACGATCTAAGAGAAGGCGCATCTTCCTCCTCTTCTCTATATCTAGCCTGTAGTGGAGAGTCTAAAGGGATCGATGAGGAAGGGTCGGCAAGGGGAAAGGCCAAGTGTGAACTGCCTGAGTTTGAAGGTTGTGGCTCGAGAGTAGTGGATTGAGGACTAATAGTAAGGTCGGGGAGACCAGGACCAACCCCCATACCAGTGAGATCCCCTGATGGAGTGGGGTCGGAGGTCACTTGTGGGGACTCTAATGAAGGGGAATGAGGAATATCATTAAGGTTAGGGTGACAAGGATAGTTACCCAATGTAGAGAGATCCTGAGGCACAATGTGGTCAAGGCTCACCTGTGGATCCAACAAGGAAGTAGCCTTGTTTCCCAACCCTCCAAGGATAGGCCCAGGCACTGCTGTAGTAGTATGGTGTAACCACTAAGAATTTTCCAGTGCATTTATTTCCCAGAGTGACAGTGAATAGAAAATAGTTGGGCAGTGTTTTTGTAGCTTACCTGTAAATGTCTAAAATCCATCTAAGTGTCTGGAGCAGGTTCCAAAGGGTAACCTAAACCAAGTGAGTCCACTTCTGTATCAAGTTCTAGTGATTCTCTTTGTAGGAGAGTGTCCTCTGATGTTTCCTCGAGTACCAATCATGTGCATTCACGACGAAGGTGTCTCATTGCTCTACAATGACTATAACAAAACGAAATCCCTATATAATCAAGTTTCTGAATAACATGTCTCCCTCTCCATTCATTATCCAACACTTTAGGTAACCCACCATAAATATCCATTTCCACCAGTACCCTTCCCATTTTTCTGGATGAGTTTTCCAGGATGAAGGGTCCAATGCAATGAACTTCCCCAGTGCCTCCCCAATCTCTCTTAATGCACCAATATTCCAAAAATGGATGGGGAGCCTTGGAAGAAGTACCCAGAGGTGGAAGAACTGGAAGTGTTCCATCACTGGGTCAAATGCCACTCTCCATCTCTTCAGAAGTAAGCTACTGCCTCCATTGATCCACGGTTTTTCCAGAAGACGAGCCACATCTTTTGGATTCTTACAAATGAATCCCATCCAACCTTTTGTTAGATGGATAATATCTGGTGAATATCCCAGTAGGGGAAGCCAATGCTCATTAACCCAAACATTTATATCAAGTTTACTCAGATAGGAATATGCATACCTACCAACCACCCCATAGAGTGCATACCTGCAAGCTTCCTCTAAACCCATGTCTGCACCTAAAACCATCTTCCAAATATTTCTATTTGGTTTCCAAGCTTTCCTTCTGATGCCCGAAGAATGAGGATAACTAGGAAACCTCATTCTCTGTGGCTAGTTTGTAATACTACCCTTTGGTCACAAGGCTTGTGAATGAGGAGTGGAGGGAAGATTAAGATGGATGACAGGGTTTGTAGTAGGTGGAAAGGAGTGTATGGTAACCCCTAACCTCTGAATATTACGTATGGTAGCTTATTTTGTTAGTAATGCAGTCGTAATGTCTATCTGCACCAACCGATGAGCATCCATAGGAGCTGATGGGTCCCGAGATCCCCCAAGTGCATCGATACTAGTGAAGAGTCCTGCATGTTGCCACCCCAACTGCTAAGCCCTAAATAATGGCTCATTACCCCTTAATTGGGGTATATTACATTAGTAATGTTATTTTATTTGTGTCGGCTTTAGTCCATTAGTTGTAATTATACCTCCTAGTCTCCTATATATACCAAGGAAACATTTTCATTTGGAATCATCTTGTAATTGTACAACTATGTGGGCATAAGGAGGTTGCCCCCTAGAAGAGGCTTACTATCTTAATTTTTCTCTTTTTCAAGGCATTGAATACTTATTCTGAGGTTTTTCTATGTTATATTGATATTTGGTTCTTAACATATGGTATCAGAGCTCAAGGTCTTGGGGTTTTGTTGCTACATCTAAGACACCGTGGAATTTTTTCTATAACTTGTTTTCTACAATGATTCAGAAGGAACAAATTGGAGTATATTTAGTTTACGGATCAAGGTATGTTGGGTTAAAATTTCAGCTCTTGCGGCCTTATAATTTCGGAGATACAACCTTTGTAAGATAGGGCTCTGGAATCCTCCTGAATTGAGTCATTGTGGAATTTTCGCTATAAAAATTTTTCTGTAACGTTTCAAATGCTAAAATCCATAGGATATTCACAAAAATTAGTAAGGTATCTATGGTAGAAATTTCAGCTTCTGGTTCATAATTTATTTGTATATACACCCTGTGGAAGATAGGGTATATGACTAGTCCTATTGACTAGTCTCAAGTAGGTGTTCTAGGTAAAACAATCATAACTTCTTCCTCGAGTATCCAAATTGAGTGAGACTAGTTGCATTGGATAGTGGACATCCCACATTAATTTTTGTACTAGTGTCATACTTTTATATCAATTATTATGTGCGGGGCACACTGTACAAGTGAGATCTCCTTGAAAGGCCAAAAATCAGAAAGTTGTGGGGAGGTTACCATAAATTCCACTTGGCACATCCAATTTTGATCAGACCTGTGGCATTGCAGAGAAGAAATATCAGAGACCTACAAAAAATAAAATTCCATACTCATAAGGGCTGGAATTTTTGAGATATAATAAAAGGAAGATTGTCTAGCAGAACCACCTCAAAATCAAGGTTTAAAGTGATACTTGGCCAACATGCCACCAAAAAAGGGAACTTCTACACCAAATAAGCCTCCAG
>JZKD02S2013038.1:63045-77820 GCA_000966675.3 Picea glauca
ATTTATGTCGGCTTTAGTTCATTAGTTGTAATTATACCTCCTAGTCTCCTATATATACCAAGGAGACATTTTCATTTGGAATCATCTTGTAATTGTACATTTATGTGGGCATAAGAAGGTTACCCCCTCGAAGAGGCTTATTATCTGAATTTCTCTCTTTTTCAAGGTGTTGAGTACTTATTCTGAGGTTTTTCTATGCTATATTGATATTTGGAAAAGGCATGCCTCCATTTATCTCTTAACACCAACTCATCATCTTCTTCCATTAAAGCCTCAATATCTTTCTCTAGTGCTAATGAGTTTGGAAAAGGCATGCCTCCACTGAGCTAGGTAGTGCAAAGAAACAATATCCTACACTGAGTTGGGCAGTGCAATGGAACAATATCCAATAAACAAAGGATATACTGCAATGGCTAGTAACTAGAAACTAGTGACAGTGCACCAAAAATAGTCTTTCTCTAGTGCTAATGAGTTTGGAAAATTCAAGCCTCCACTGAGTTGGGTAGTGCAAAGGAACAATATCCTCCACTGAATTGGGCAGTGCAATGGAACACTATCCAATAAAAAAAGGATATACTGCAATGGCTAGTAACTAGAAACTAGTGACAGAACACCAAAAATAGTTTATAAAAATGTAATAAGATAGAGAACCCGGAGTATAAAAAACAGAGCAGGGTCGACGGATTCAATAGGCAGCCAACCAAAGGAGGAGAAATAAGACATGCTTGGGATAGGTCTTGTAAAGATTCGCTGGTTGAACTAATATCGATGCTCACACCAAAGTAAATGAGCAGAAAAAACGACTATCAATCCTCATGATTCTTCTGCTTACTTGTAGAAGCCACCATAGTTTCTCCAGCTCCCCGACTCAAGCCACCATTGACATGCACAAATCAACTTCAGCCACATCTTTGTAATGTATCTTCAGAGACATCCGATAAAATTGGAACGATACAAAGAAGATTAGCATGGCCCCTACACAAGGATGACACACACAAATCGAAAAATTGTCCAAATGTGAGCGTTGCCTGCTCCCTCCTTTCCCTGCATTGTACCAAACACATCATTCACTTGAAAGATCGTGAATGACACAATCATAATCATATTGCAAAAAACATATATTTATGGATTAAAATCACATAGAAAATTGAAATATGATTTTAATTAAAATGATATTTTTTGAACTTAAAATATAACAATTATATTAAGAAATATTATTTATTTTAAGAATAAATGAAACTGATTTTAATTTTTATATAAATATTTATTAAAATTTAATGTTTGAAGCTTATGTTGAATACAATATTTTATTTGTTTCATTTTTTTAGCATTGTATAATATAGTTCCATAGAATGATATTTATTCAATCTCTTTTGTTAAATTTTGTTTTTTTTATTTTAACGTTTTTAAACACTTTTTACATAATTAAAGAGTGAAGGTTTTCACCATTAGTAATATTGTTGTTCGTCTTTCAGGAATTAAACTATGTCCAAAGTTCTAAAATGTTCACACTCCACCCAACATTACATATCATAAAGCAAATGAATGGAAAAACAGTACCTAGAGATGAAAATAAATAAGATAAGGAAAAATAGCATAAATAAGATAAGGAAAAATAGCATAACCCTTGATGAAAGAAACAAAGTGAAATGCTAAAGTGAGAAATTATTTAATTATTCAATTAGCCACTTTAATGATCACCTTGGATGTTTCAAAACTTTCAATGTAATTCGAGAATGGACAACAATTTCTACATAATTTTATGTATGGAAATTTTGGCTTAAAAAACTTTAACTAGAATTTGTAAAATTAGATATTGTTTCATTAAAATGTTATTTTACTGATTCACATTATTTTCAATCTTTATATATTAAGAAAATTTAAAGAATTAGATATTATTTCATTAAAATGTTACTTTACTGATTCACATTATTTCCAATCTTTATATATTAAGAAAATTCATTAAAATGTTACTTTACTGATTCACATTATTTCCAATCTTTATATATTAAGAAAATTTAAAGAAAATTACAAACTAACCAGTTGCACCTGCACCTACTTAGGATAATTGGGGATTTGTAGAAATGTGAGACTATGGTTATGGTGGAGATGTTATTTTCCATTGAAAAAAATTGTCACTTATATCAGTAGCACAATAGTAAATAGTAGAGATAAATAAAATATAACCACATAGAATTAATATATAAGATATATTTCAATCTACCTTGTACAATTGTTGTTAAAATGCATTAAAGGGTATATAGAGTGTTTAAATTTTTTTATGCAAATTTGAATATGTAAAAATATTTAAAAAAAAAATCAAATTTATTTGAAAATTCAAATCCATATTTGAAGAGGGAGGTTGTGTGTAGAGAACTAGTGACAAAGAACACAAATGCTAAATTTGAGGTTGAAAAAATTTAATGGTAAAAATAACTTCGAATTATGGAAACTTAAAATGTGAGAGCGGTGATGGTAGAGAGTCACGTGAAAGAAAGTGGTTTTTTGGGTCCATGATTTTTTGGGTAGCTCGTGGTACCGTGTCCATGGATTTCATGTAATGAAGGCTATAAAAGGTTTGGTGAGTTCCATTGTAAATGGGCCTAGAGGTAAGCAATGAAGGATTACTTGGTTGGCTTGATCGGATTGGGTCAAGGGAATGTTCATGTCAAGGTGGAGCATTGAAACTCCATCGTAAGGTACCTGGAGGTGAGTAGCAAAGGTTCACTTAGGCTTGGCCAGATTTGGTCAAGGTTTGAATACAAGTTCGAGGTGGATCATAAGGTGTCTAGGTTAGAAAGGTGGGTTTGTAGAAATCCTAATGAGCTTTGTAGTGAAATGAACATTAGCATGTCAATCAAGTGTTTTGAGAATATATAATGAAGGCAGGTTCATATTTCTGGAATTTCATGGAAGTTGGGATTGAAGCAACATGCTCAGTAATGCCAAGTTACAAAAAGAGTTGTGGGTAGAAGCGGTTATGTTATCTAGTAAATTTTTCACCATCAGTTACAAAAGACTGGAAGATTCTGAAAGAGGTATGAATAGGTCATCTGGTGATTACTTAAATGTGAAATTATTTGGTTGTGATGCTTATGTTTTTTATCAACATTTTAAGTAGGACCCAGATCAAACAGGTAGAACTTTGTTGGTTATGGTGATGGTGTTAAAGGATGTAGATTGTGGAATCCTACTACCCACATAATCATCATGGACAAAGATGCAGTGTTTGATGAATATCATTTTTATAAAATCAAACATAGTAAAATATGAAATGTAAAAAGAATGAATGGTAGAGGAAGGGTATTTGGAAGGTATTGATTTCCATGAAAGTTTCTCACCAGTTGTTAAGATTGTTTCTATTCATGTTGCGTTAACACTAGTTGTGTTACTTGATCTTGAGTTAGTGTAGCCAGATGTTAAAATTGTTTTACATGGAGTTTTGGATAATGATATGCATATGGAACAACCAAAAACATTAGTTCAGGATCGCAACAAAAGATTTTTTTGCAAACTCAGGTAAGTCATTGTATGGCCTAAAGCATGCCAGGAAAATGATACAAGAAGTTGATTCCTGCATGGTAAGCCAAATTTTACAAGAAGTGAGTATAAATATTATGTTTATGGCATATTCATATCTTGGTATCATGTGTTATGTTTGTTGCAAGCACAAACATGTTTGAGATCAATAAGTTGACTTAGTTGGTTAGGACATTTGAAATGAAGGATCTAAGAGTAGCGAAACAAATATTGGGCACAAAAATACATAGAGACATGAAAGATGATAATCTTTGGTTATGACAACAGAAGTATGTGGTGAATATACACAATAAATTCAGTATGAATAATGTGAAACCAATAAATATGTCTTTGGATTTCCATTGAAAGCGTTTTTTAAGTTTATGTCATAGTAATGAAGAAGAAAATGGTTATATGTCTCATGTATCGTATGCTAGTAGGAAGTTTGATGTATGCGACGAAATGGTCATTATTTCAAATGCAGTTGGTGTTAGTAGACAAATGGAAAAACCTGGTGAAGAACATGGAAATGGTGAAGAGCATGGAAAGAGTATCTTAGAAACATAGAAGCACAAGTATAGCCCATAGTGGTTGCAATGATTTAGTCTGTGGTTATGATTAAGGAGATTTGGACAAGAGGAGACCTACCTCGGGTTATTTCTTACAAGAATGCAATGATCTATTGTGTAAGTTTGGACAAGTACGGTATAAGGTGTTATGTGGTGGTTGAAGCATTGTGCATTTGACTAACAGTCTAGCGTATCAAAATGGGACAATGCATCATTTTTTAAGATATGTTACTGGTGGAGGGAGAATGGTCCATCCCAGAGCAAATCATGAAGACATCTTCACATAATCAGTATTGTCAGAGAAGATATAGAATTGTGATGGTGTTTTGCTTCTTTTGGCTTGCAAAAGAGGTGATGAATGGGCTTGGGCTAGGTATCACGTAAATTTTTGTGAAGGTGGAGATTGTTAAATTGTGACAAAAATTAAAATAAATTGTAAATACTAAAATTTACCTATGTAAATATTTAGTGGTGTTGGTTTATGAAACCGGTGGAATTTTATATAACAGGTGGTAGTTCTTGTAAATATGTAAATGGTTCCAAGATAGATATAAATCTATGAATCCTAAGAAATGTATGGGGATGTGGGTAAGCTTAATTGTATGTCTATCTTGAATGTTTCCTTGACACATTGTGAGGGTTTTAGTAAATCTTATGTGCTATGTGAGTGATTGTGTGTGTCTCTATTGCCATATTGTTTGTCTCTATTGTGATATTTCTTGCATTTAATTGTTGTTTCAAGCTCTAAATCCCAACAACTCTATGCAAAGTTCATCCTCACATGAAAAATAATCGTGGCTTACTGTGAAGCTTATGTACAGTGTGCATGAGTTCCCACAAGATCATATCTATCCAAAGGCTGAGACTGAGCTGATAAAACAAAAAAGATAATTGATGAATCCAATCTGGAAAGACTTCTGTTTTATCCAAGTCAGAGAGCTTATATCTATCCAAAGGCTAAGACTAAGCTGATAGAAACATAAATGATAAGTGATGAATCCAATCTGGAAGGACTTTTGGTTTTATCCAAAGAGTTTGAGAGTTATCCAGAGATGATTGAGGATGGAATAGTCAGATTTAACATAATTTGGTTACATGGCAATTAGGCGAACATCCAATTTTAAGGTGACTTGGTCCTACATAGGATTTGATCGCGTTGTTAATTATATCTGTAACCTCAACAATATGTGACTGTACATTTCCAACTGTACGATTGTTTCTTGATTTTCTTGATTTGTTGAATCTTATATAGATCAACTCTTTTCTCTTAATGAATTGCGCTCTTCTCATTCTTGTTTCCAATTTCGTCTTCTCTGTATTATCTTCTTTTATTCTCATTTTGTCATGGTATCAAAGATCTCGACATAAGCCTCTTCCTAGTGCCTAGAGAGTAGCCTGATCTTAAGAAGAAGAGCACAGATCTTACATTGTCTCGTAGACGAGAGAACGAGACACAAGATTCTTCACAGATATTGGAGAGTAGTTCGTAGTCCACAGTACGCTCAAAATATCATTGGAGACAATAAGTGCAAGGAAGAAGAGTTGCAGAAGGACAAAACAATTAAAGATTCATGAGAATTTAAAGAATTCATGAAAGATTCGTGAAATTCTTTCTTCAGGAGAAAGTTTGCAGAAGAAGCAAAGGAGAAGCTACTTTAGCCGTAAGATTGGACACGGGAATAGATCTGAGCCTTTAATTAAGATCAGAAACGATGATCCCATAGATAAGGAATTTTTTTTTTTCATCCGTATGATCTGAGCGAGAGCAAGATCAACCATCAGATCAAGAAAAGATTAAGTCATGACAGTCAGATCTCATTGGAGAGAGATCGATGGTGGGGAGGCATTGCTGGGATCGAGAAGGAAATTAAAGTTTGTGCAAGTTGTGAGCCCACAATTCCCCAGGATCATTGATCTTGATAGATCAACAGATCAATGGTGGATATTGATCCTTCTACGAACGAGCAACTTTGCATTGCAGGGATCAGGAAGAAAATTAAAGCGTGAGCAATTTGTAAGCCCCCAATTCCTTAGGATCATTGATCTTGCTAGATCAACATATAAACGATGGATATTGATCCCACTATGGATGAGCATCTTTGCTTTGTGAAGATCATGAAGGAAATTAAAGAGTGCGAGTTGAGTCTCCACAATCACTCGTGGTCATTGATATTCAATAAAGTGACACGTTTCAGGTGATCTCATACTCCACAAGAAAGCAATAAGAAGCTGAGTAAAGGACTCCTGAAGGCCCGAAGCTCCGAAGAGCTAGAGTAGATCCATATCGTTGATCTAAGTGGACATGTGGCAGGAGATCCTGTACTCTAGAGGATATCCACTTCAGAAGAAATATGGATGCGAGAAGTGAGAACTCCCAAAGGCCTGAAGCTGGGAGTTCATCTGGACCATCCATCAACGAAGACATGTGGCGCCAGATCTCTCACTTTAGAGACTTAGTACACTAGAAGGTTTTGCAGAGCGAAGAACTAGAGCAAGAACTGCCCGAAGTCCTGAAGTAAATCTGAGCCATTGAAGGCTGAGGAAACACATTGACAGATCTAACACTCTGGAAGGTTAACACTACAGAAGTTTGTGGTGTTGTGCACCTCATAACACCTGAAACCCGAAGTTTAGAAGTAAATCTCAGTGATCCAAATCAAGAGGCAACGTGGAGGCAAATCTCTCACTTCGGAAATATGACACTTTGGAGGATTGCACGAGCAAGCAGAAGGAAACCCGAAGCCTGAACTCCCAAAGTGAATCTCGACCATCCAAAACAAGAGGACATGTGGAGGTATATCTCTCACTTCGGATATATGACACTCCGAAGGATTGTAAGAACTATGCATTGAAAAGGCCCGAAGCCCGAACTCCTGAAGTGATTGTGGACCATTGATCTCAAATTAACGAGGAATGTAGATCTTTGAAATAATTTTTTTATTCTTCCATTTGACTATTCGGAGAAATTGAGACCTTCAACGTCGAAACGCCCGAAGACCCGGAGCGCCTAGTTTCCAACCCCCAGTCACATGAGAAGCTAAACATCAATTTTGTTTTGGCTCTCAAGTAAACTCATAAATCCCAATTCCACCATTTGAGGGGATAAAGTCGCTAAAGAACAAAGATCAGAGCTCTGACTCTGTAGATCTCATGCTCAGATAGTTAGATCTAGCCAGATCAAAGTTAAAGAAGTGGTCTACCCCATGATTTTCGGCCCGAAGTCACACAGAGGATTTCATAGACCTGGTTTTACGCGCATGAAATAGGTAAGCATGCAAATCTCTAACAATTTTTTTTTCTGTTCAATTTTTTACAAGATGGCCACCTCTAGAAATTTCAGACCAACAGAAGGACCGATTCTTCTTGGAAAGAACTATGAGTTTTTGTTTCTTAGAATGATATCCTTCTTACAAGCACAAGAGTGATGGGATCCAGTGGATCTTGGCTATGTGGAACCAGATCCAACAGACCTTGCTACCATGACCAATCAATAGAGAACTTCTTAGGAAACAAAGAGGAACAGAGAGAATAAAGAAAAATTCTAGATTCAAAACTTAGTGGATGGCTCAATTTTCTCAAAAATCACAAGCGTTGTTACTTCAAAGCAAGACTGGGACATCCTTAAATCATCTTACCAAGGAAATGACGGGGTCAAAACAGTCAAGTTGCAGAACTTGAAGACACATTTTGAGACTTTAAAAATGACAGAGTCTGAAAACGTTGATCAGTTTATGACCAGAGTCATGGGAATTGTAAACCAGAACAGATTGACTGGTGAATCCATCCCTGATCAAAGAATTTTTGAGAAGGTCCTTAGAATCCTATGAAAGAAATTTGAAATGGTTGTTACAACCATCCTTGAATCCAAGGATCTGTCAAATTTTTCAATAGATGAATTAATGGGATCTCTATTGACACATGAGACTAGACTACATCTCGAAGGTGAGTCAATTGCCAATGAATTCAAGAATCAATTCTCCTTTAGCAGAGGGAGAGGAAGAGGCAAAGGCAGAGGTCACCAATGAAGAGGGATAATTCCAAGTAACCATCACTCAAGTGAAGGTCACAGACAACAGAACTAGAATCATAATTTCCAAGGTCACATACAAGAAAACCAGAATCAGAATTTCCAGACTCAAAGAGGCAGAGGGAGAAGATCAAATGACAAATCAAACATACAATGCTATTACTGCAAAAAGTATGGGAGCTATGGGTCTGAATGCCGGAAGAAGCAATAAGATCATCTCTCAGGTAGAGCACATGTCTCAAATAATGAAGGAGAAACTTTAGATGGTATGTTTCTGTCATGCCACAAGATTCAAGAACAACATAAAGATCTCTAGTTTCTTGACATTGAATGAAACAATCACATGACAGGTAACACATATTTACTTTCATGCATCGATTCTTCAATTTAATTTGATATTACACTTGGAAATGATTCCTTAGTCAAAGTTCAAAGAAAAGTAATTGTACCTATTCTTACTAAACAAAATGTAAAGAAGGACATAAACAATGTCTATCATGTTCTAGATCTGAAACATAATTTGTTAAGTGTAGGACAACTAATTGGACATGGCTATAAGGTACTTTTTGAAGGAAAATCATGTAGGATATATGATAAAACCCCCAACCAAAAAGATGATTTCTGAAATCCACATGACTAGGAATAAAATGTTTCCCCTGTCCCTTAGAACTACAAATCTGATCCAATCATATGCACAAAATGCATCCACCCCCAATGAAACTATGGTTTGGCATGCAAGATTTGGATATCTACCCTTTCAGAGTATAAACCTTCTACACAAGCACTCCATGGTCAAAGGTCTACCAGTCTTCAAAGAGAAAAATCTCCCATGTGAGTCTTGCATTCTTGGAAAACATAAGAGAACTAGTTTTCCACAATCCTCCACTCAAGCCAAACAAAACTTAGAGATTGTTCACACTGACCTATGTGAACCAATGCAAACAAAGTCAATAGGTGGTAGCGTTTATGTTTTAACGTTTATTGATGACTTTAGCAGGAACATTTGGATCTATTTTCTCAGACACATGTCTGAAACCTTTGGAAAGTTCAAAGAATTCAAGGCTTAAGCTGAAAAACAAAGTGGGAAATATGTGAAGACTCTCAGGTCAGATGGAGGAGGAGAATATAGCTCCAAAGAATTTGAAAATTTCTGCAAATCATAAAGCATCATCATGCAAACTACAACCAAGTATACTCCACAAAAAAATGGAGTTGCTGAAAGGAAAAATTAGACAATAATGAACCTGGAAAGAAGCCTTCTTAGACATAAATGTCTGTCAAATCTATTTTGGGATGAAGCAGTAGCATGCTCAGTTTATCTCCAGAATAGATCTCCAACCACCAGTCTCAAGATGAAGGTCCCTCAAGAAGCATGGAGTGGGAAAAAGCTAAATGTTGCTCATCTCAAGACATTTGGATGCATTGCATTAGCTCACACACCTTCTGAATTGAGGAAGAAACTTGATGATAGAAGTGAGAAATGCATTTTTATTGGCTACAATGAGACATACAAAGCCTATAGACTCTACAATCCGATTTCCAAGAAACTAATTCTCAACAGAGATGTCAAATTTCTTGAAAATTAGTTTTGGAGTGAGTCTGAAAATTGGCCTATGGACAATCAAAATCCGTTGTTGCGACTTCCTGAAAAAATAGAAAATTCAGGACAACAAACACATCAGCCTGCCCTTCTAAGATTACAGGTACAAGGACAACCTAAAAGTCCCCAGGACAACTCTACTTCAAGTAGAAATTCATCCTTTGAACTTCAAAATTAGAGAATTTGAAGTTTGAGAGAAATCCATCAGCAGTTGGATGATATTAATCAACACAATAGTTTTACATTAATGTCATGTCAACCTACATATTTTAAAGAGGCAACTAAAGATCCCCATTGGGTTCAAGCCATGAACCAAGATATTGACTCCATTGAGAAGAACAAGACATGGGATCTTGTTGATCTACCCAGACAGAAGAAAAGTATTCATGTCAAGTGGGTTTACAAAACTAAACTCAATGAAAAGGGGCATATTGAAAAATACAAGGCAAGAATTGTTACCAAAGGATTCTCACAACAACTAGGTATTGATTATGGTGGAACTTTTTCTCCAATAGAAAACTTGGACACTGTAAGGACTCTCTTATCCATAGCAGCTCAACACAAATGGAAAGTATACCAGATGGATGTCAAGTCAGTTTTTTTGAATGGTGTCTTAGAAGAAGAGATCTATGTGAATCAACCACCTGGATTTGAAGTAAAATAGAAGCCAACCAAAGTGTATCGGTTGAAGAAAGCATTGTATGGATTAAAGAAAGCTCCAAGATCTTGGTATGAAAAAATTGACACTTACCCGATCAAGAGTGGTTTCAGAAGAAGCCAAAATGAGCCAAATCTATACACCAAAACTGATCAACAAGGTAAAATTTTGATTGTATGTTTATATGTTGATGACATGATATATACTGGAAATCTTGAGTTAACCAGTTTTAAACATGCCATGCAATTTGAGTTTGAGATGACAGATCTTGGCATATTGAAATATTTTTTGGGGATTGAGGTTGACCAATCAACCAAAGGCATTTTTGTTTGTCAACAAAAGTATGCAGCATACATCATCAAAAGATTTTGCATGGAAGACTGCAATCCAACAAAAACTCCTATACCCCTAGGCACAAAATTGAGCAAGCAAGATGAAGGCCTTATAGTGGATTCTACCCTGTACAAAAGTTTATTAGGTAGTTTGTTGTATCTTACAACCACTAGGCCTGATATTATGTATGTAGCCAACTTTGTTTCCAGGTTCATGGAATCCCCCAAAGATTCTCACTGGAAGATGGAAAAAAGGATTGTGAGATATGTTGCAGGCACTCTCAATTTTGGTTTATGGTACACTCAGTCTGATGATAATCATCTCTCTAGTTACACAGAAAGTGATTTTGTAGGCAACCTAGATGACCGAAAAAGCACCTTAGTACATGCTTTTCACCTGGGCACGAACCTGATTTCTTGGGCATCAAAGAAGCAACCCATTGTCTCAATATCTTTTGCAGAGGTAGAAATGTCGCTGCTACCTCAAATTCATGTCAAGTTGTGTGGATGATAAGAAAATTGAATGATATGCCACATATAGAAAGGGGCTAAATTCCATTCATGGGCTAATTTTCCATGGTTTTTCCCAAAAAAATATTCGTTATTCTAAAAATGATTCGCCCAAATTCTATAGGATAAAATTATTTTACCTTAAAAATCGCCAAATTTTTATACAAACTATATAAAATCCTTATAAATTTGAATATTTTTACAAAAATATCGCCAAACAGTTTATAGTTGGCATATGAAGGATTAGTAAGATTCACCAAGGTTTCTACATTTTAAAATAAATTTCCATCCTTAAAATCATGCATGATCTTCTGTGACAACACCTCAACAATTGCTTTATCCAAAAACCGTGTGTTTCATAAGAAAAGCAAGCATATTAACACTCGCTTTCACTTCATATGCAAGCTAGTCAATAATGGTGACATCACACTTCAATTTTGTGGCTCATGAGATCAACTCGCAGACATTTTTATGAAGCCACTAGGAAAATCCGTTTTTTTTAATTTTTAGAGACAACACTTGGGCATTATCAGTGCTGATGTTTGTAACTGTTGAGTTTAAGAGGGAGTGTTAATTATATATGTAACCTCAACAGTATGTGATTGTACACTGCCAGCTGTCTTGGTCAGTTGTACGATTGTTTCTTGATTTTCTTTATTTGTTGAAGCTTATTTAGCTCAACTCTTTTCCCTTAATGAATTGTGCTTTGCTCATTCTTGTTTCCAATTTCGTCTTCTCTGTATTATCTTCTTTGCTTCTCATTTTGTCACGCATGACCTTGACTTTGTGTGCAACTTTTGGTAGTTGGAAAGGACGCAAAGAGCCTAGACTCGTGGAATAATGATGTAAATAAACAATTGGACAAGTTACCTATGCTACAAATTTGTGGACCATGCATTTCTTTTCATATTATCAGGCTCAGACCATAGCTTTATTTTTAACTCTGCTTGAAAATATTTTATTAATTTATTTTGTATTCTTATTGCTATGATTTTGATTTTGTTTTAGCGGAGTCCCTTGCTATAAGCTCGCATGGTATACACCCTTCCCAAGACATCATTTCCATTATGACTCTCGATCCATCGAATTTTTCATCCTATGCGAATCTATTACCACCGCGTTTCTAATGAACATCGTTGGGCATTTTTTCCGCACACAAGATTGGAGATGCGATTTTTGTTTGATTTTAGAAACTGATTTTGCGTGACGGAGCCTAACGTAAATTGAGACTTCTTCTATGGTTGATGGGGAATGAGTAAGATACCATCTTCCATAACACTCAATTCAATGGACCCACTGAAATCTATCTGCGTTTTCTTGTTCTTCTGGTTCAAGTTATGGAATGTGTATGGCCCAATAGGGAAGCCTTTTTTTTCAACTTAAAAGAGAATCTTGTTTCCTACACTTAGACCACTTTTCATTGAGGCAACACGGGACTTGGTGACCATTGGATGGATGATTTTAAACGTTGAATTATTTGATGCCAGTCAAGATTGTTAATATTGTTGGAAACATTCCAACAAATTTCCTCTTGCGGCCACATGCACATGCATGCAACTATATTAGGAATGTGCATGCATGCACTCTTTTGTGAACATATTGTGTAACTGGTGTATCTAATTATAATTAGTTAGTCTCATTGTTTGAGATATTCTATATATACGAGTATACCCATAGAGGTGCAGTGCAATGTGTATTGAGTGTGTGAGAGAAAGATGCAATATTGAGGTGTTGTGTGTATGAGAGGAGAGGATGGTTGTGTTATTGCAATTCTCCCTTGAATAATAAGAACACTGATTATCATTGCCCCGTGGTTGTTTCCCATAATGGGTTTCCACGTAAATCATTGTATCTTGTGGTTCTTGGTTTATGCTCTGTTTTTGCTTTCGCTACCTAACAAGTGGTATCAGAACATTGAGTTGAAGGATCTGAGAGCTAATAAGAAGAGAATTTGGTTGCTGAATATCAGAGAAGATGAGTTGAGACGAGTTGAAAACAGATCTACGTGAACTAAGGTAGAGATGGACCTGTTGGAAGAGATCGAAGCACGATAAAGGAAACAATAATGTTATCATCGTTGTTTGTAACTTTTGGGAGGATGTGATACCCATGAAACTCGAGGTGGAGTGATCATAGGAAAGTCATGGAGTGATCTCGTTGTAAAATTGTTGAAGGTCATTTAATATTGAAGTTCATATGCATACAAAGCACGAGGTATATGCATTAACTTACCATATATGACATCAGTTTGTCTGTTATGTTATGCACAAGAGGTTTGAAAGTTCAACTAGGTATGATTTTTTTTTTAATTGAGTTCCATTCAAAAAGTAACGCTTTGGTTATTTAAAGTAAGTGGAGGATGTTTTAATAAAACGTGAGGTGGATATATTTATTTTTTAAAGGATTTAAAGCATACATGTGAAATATATGTGGTTTGTATATTAAACCTTTTACTTAAATATAAATATTTTGGGGTTCAACCTTGAAATAACATTATTCCTCTATATTAAGAAGACTTGGTTTTATAAGTGGTGGTTTTGGAGTTTTTTTGTTAATGAAGAAAGTGCAGAGTTCTATGTTTTAGGTGGAGAAATTCAGTGGAAAGAATAGCTTTGCGCTATGGAAGCTCAAGATGCGGGATCTGATTATGCAACAAGGATTGCAAAAGGCGTTGGTTGGAAAGATAAAGAAACCGACAAGCATGAAAAATGAGGACTGGGAAGATATGGATGCAAGATCCCTAAGTACCATTTGTTTGTGTTTGGTAGATGAAGTTTTGTTTAGCATCGTTGAAGAGGAGACAACAACATGTTTGTGGAACAGACTAGAGAGTTTGTATATGACAAATTCCTTGACAAACAAAATCTTCTTGAAGAGGCAGTTGTACATCTTGTGGATGAAAAAAGGTACGAAAATTGTTGATCACTTGAATGTTTTCAATACTCTGATTTGTCAATTATCTAGTATGGATGTAACATACAAAGATGAGGACAAGGCGGTTACGCTACTGTGTTCATTTCCTGAGTCTTGGGATCGTATGGTCACATCTATGTGGTTCAGCTCAACATATGCCATTGATTATGGCATTGTTGTGGGAGCTTTGTTGTTTGAGTAGATGAGGAAAAGATCCAGTAAGGAAACCTCAACATCAGAAGCAATGGTGGTTAGAGGTCGATCTACAGAGGGAGGGAAATATCAGAAAGGTACATCCAGGTCTAAGTCGAAAGACGGTGAGGGTAAGGGAAACTGTTGGTTATGTGAAAAATCTGGGCATCTCAAGAAGGATTGTTGGAAAAGACAACAAACATCCAAAGAGGATTCCACAAAAGAAGCAAATTCAACTACATGTATGGTTGATGAATTTTTGTCTGTTTTTTGTATCTGTTCACATAGAAGGTGGAGGGAGGTGATGGTTGAGTCGCCATGAAATAATAATAAAAATGTATTTACTTTGGAGTTGTAAAAATGATTGATTGCATGTAAATGGGCATATGTCTATAAGACCTGGATAGGCATGTGTAGCCCTAGTTTATCAGGCCACCTATGAAAAGTATAGACAT
>JZKD02S2013038.1:89180-117752 GCA_000966675.3 Picea glauca
TTCCTCTCACAAGGGACATTAACTTTTTTTCAAATAACATTTTAAGTTAATTAGAATCTAAAAGTGGATTAAGTTAAAGTAACATTTAAAAGTGGATCATAGAAAGGTGGTGTGATTGGTGATGGGCTAACTAGCATTCATGATGACTCTCTTCATTGCTAATTTACAACTAAATTATAATATACTTAGTTGAAAAAGTATAAAACCCATCCATGAATTTGTACTAATTCAAATTGAGAAGATATTAAACTTATGGACTTGCAATACTGATTTAAAAATTAAAAAAAATTGAAAAGTACTAAATTTAGAGATTTATAACTAGAAATATACTATTGAAAAAAGGATAAATGTAGGGTGGAGAACTTATTTTGGACTTAAAACACTTGATGATCCAGAGGAAGGAGAGTGCCTCATTCATTCTGAAATGTGGGTGAAAGGCACCCCACTGCACTTCATTGTTGATATTGGTAGCCAAAAGAACATCATCTCAGTGGAGGTTACCATGCGGCTGGCCCTACCGAAAACACCACACCCACATCCCTACACTCTTAGATGGATCTGTTAAGGAAGCGATCTTTTCTTCATCCAACAATGTCACTTGTCATATGGCATTAATCCCTTCAAAGATGAGGTATTGTGTGATGTTTCTCCCCTTGAAGTTTGTGATGTTCTTTTGGGCCAACCTTATTTATGGAAACTTCATGTTGTATCTGAGTCTAGGCCTCACAATGTTATTATTACTTTGGACATGAAATTGTATAGGATACCCAAGGTAGTCCCACCTAGTTCCATTTCCATGATCTCTTCCAAGCAATGCAGGAAGGTCATCTCTCAAAACGGGAAGTTTGTCTTCTTCGTGGATATCTCTCTCATAATGAGTGAAATATTGCAACCACATCCATGGCCTTCGCGATCAACCTCTCCATGCAGTATAAGCAAGTGGATAAGGTCATGAAAGAGTATAAAGACATCTTCTCCTCACCTACTGGGGTACCTCTGCAATGTCAGGTCAAGCATTCCATCGATTTGACCCCCAATGCACCTCTACCCAATGGGTCAATCTATCGTCGCTATCTGTTAGAAAATGAGGAGATCAAATGTCGAATCCAATAACTGCTCCAAAATGGGCACATCCGACCCATTTCATCACCTTATGGAAGCCCAATCATGCATGTGCTGAAGAAATACGGGACTTGGAGACTCTTCATTGATTATTGGGCCCTAAAATAATTACAATCAGGAACTGGTAGCTAATTCCCCGAATCGATGATCACCTTGATCAACTCAAGGTGGACAAATACTTTAGTAAGATTGATATGAAGTATGGCTATCATTAGGTCCCAATAGAGCACACATATGTATGGAATATTTCCTTCAAGTCAAAAGGTTTTTTTGAATGGTTGGTCATTCCCTTTGGTTTGACAAATGCCCCAACAAATTTAATGAGGATGATGGATGATATATTGTGGCATTTAACCAATTATTTTGTAGTGGTCTATCTGGATGTCATCCTCATCTACAACAAGACTTGGGTGAAACACTTGCAGCATATTCAACAGGTTTTCACACTCTACAACAACACAAGTTATATGCCAACTTGGAAAAATGCTCCTTCGGCATGGACATGATCTATTAGGTTATAATATTCTTTGAAGTGAAAGCCAATTTAAGGTGAATCAACTGATGGTTTAAGGTCGAGGTGGATCGAAAACATTCAAGGTCGATGTGGATCAACATCAAGTCAGAGTTCAAGGTAGTCGACCAGGTAAAGTCGAAGTCGAATATATCGATGGCAAGTCAACCAACAAGAGGTCGAAGTGCAGGCATGAGATAGTCAACTAGAGACTGAATTAAGGCCGACAGGTAGTTGACTGGTAATACAAATTGGATTCGACCGTAACAGAATCCCAGGATTTGCAGGATTTGTAGCCAATGATCTACATGGATATGTAATTGTTTTGGGCACCAATCTTTAGGGTTTTTCCTATTGTAAATCCTATAAAGAGGTGTGTTGTAAGGGCATAAAGGATAATGTAAAATATGCTAATGCATGTGTAAATCGTAGGTCGTTGGTCATGTAGGTGTAATTCAAATTGGCTACAGGGTTGTTCTTATGCAGAAAAGAGGGTATGATGTCTATTGCGTCTTAGGTGTGGACCAAGGTTAGACATGTAACATTTTATTCATATTGAATAATAAAACAAGACAATAGAACACTCAATGAATGTTGGTTTTCCCAGTATATAGTTTCCAGGGTAAAATCTATGTGTATTGTCAGATTGCTTGTTCATTTATGTTCTTGATTAAATTATCCTTCTCTTCTGCTAGGTTTAGTGTGGAAGTGTCTCTTATTTCCTAACATGTGGTATCAAAGCTTTGTGCTTTGACGAGTATAGTAGATCTTGATTTTCCAATCTTGAATCTAAAAACTAAACCCTAGGTATAATAAGAGTTCTAAGTCATAAAGTGTGTTAAATATCATGGTAAAGAATGACGAACAGTTCAAGAATAGAGATAGAAAAATTCAATGGCTAGAATTTTGTTCTTTGGAAGCTTAAAATGGAAGATCTTCTTGTAGATTAAGAACAATGGACAACAATTTGTCCATGTACCCAGTCGATAGGCATGTCAATAGATGAATAGGAGAAACTCAAAAGAAGAGCAAGAAGTATGATTCAGATTTGTCTTATAGATTTAGTGTTGTTGAATGTCTTGGGTGAACATTTGGCCAAGAAACTATTGGACAAGCTGGGAAGATTATACCTGTCGAAATATCTGGTGAATAAGATGTTTCTTAGAACGAAATTTTGTATTTTGAGAATCACTGATGGAAGTTCGGTGAATGAGAATTTAAATGTTTTTAACACCATTTTAAGCTAGTTATCATCTCTAGTTATTAAGATCACTGAGGAGGAGAAGTGTGTCATCCAATTATGTTCTTTTCCATACTCCTGGGATAGCTTAGTCATGGCTATTGGGAGTAATACAACCACACTAGCACTAGAGGATATGGTTGCTTCTTTGTTGTCGAAAGAAATGAGAAGGAGGAACATGGACAGATCGACCAAAGATGATTTAGTAGTGAGAGGTTGACTGGTAGACAAAGATAAAGGTAAATTCTCAGGTAGAAATTTCAATTCGAAAGGTAGATCTAAATCCTCGATTAAATCGATGCGGAGATGCTAGAAATGTGGTAAAGTTGGGAATTATAAAAAGTATTGTAAGTCGAAGGAAACAAAAGTTAGTGTTGGATCCAATGATAAGTAGTTGATTGAAATAAAGATGACCCCAAATAAAGGAGGTGATGTCTTCCTGGTGTCGACCAATACACAGTCAGATCGGGGTGTTTGGTTGATCGACTCAGGAGCATATTATCATATGAAACCACATAAATAATGGTTCTATGAATATGAGTCATATTATGGGGTGATGTGTTCTTGGCGGATGACTTGACAAAAAAAAATTCAGATGAGGAAGATTTCGATTGATACTGTAGAATGGGAGGAAAAGAACCCTTCCAGGTGTGCTACACATTTCGGGTTTGGAAAGAAACTAGATATTTGTTAGAAAAATTAGTGATACAGGTGTGCATACTTTGTTTCAGAAGGATTCGTGCAAGATGGTCAGAGGTGCATTTCTCTTAATGAAAGGAGTTCAGATTAGTACCCTATACAATTTGTTAGGGAATGTCGACTCAACTAGATGAAACAACATTGTTGCTCCTAAAATCGACTTGATTATGACTCGACTCGACTTGACTCGACGTCAACTTAATGTGACTTGACTCGAGCTAAGTCAGTTAAAAATGACTTGACAAGACATGATAGAATCAACCCAACCAAGCTATGGAACGAGAGGATGGGACACATTGGAGAAAAAGACTTCGAGCTATGCAAAACAAAGGTATGTTTGAAGGGTTTCTTGAATGTGGTTTAGAGGTCAAATTTTGTGAGCATTGAATATACGGAAAACAAAGTTGGGTGAGGTTCTCATCTAGAGCGACAAGGGTAAATGGGATTCTAGAATTGGTTCATAGTGATGTGTTTGGCCTGGTTACAGTTCCTTCACTTGGTGGATCCTTGTATTATGTCTCCTTCATAGATTATTTTTCTAGGAAGACATGGATATATTTCATGAGGAATAAGTTAAAGGTTTTCAAGAGATTTAAGGAGTTTAAATATCTTGTGGAAAACCACGCAGAGAAAAGGATTAAAGTGTTGAGGACTAACAATGGTGGTGAATTCTGTGGAAAATAATTTGATTAGTTTTGTAAGTAGTTTTGGGTAGCATACCAAAATACCACACCATATACCCCACAAGAAAATGGAGTTGCTGAGAGAATGAATAGAATGTTGATGGATAAGGCAAGGAGCATGCTTAGTCATGTTGGGCACACCCAAGAATTCTGGCCAGAGATAGTCGATAGTACAATATATCTGGTGAATATGTCTCCTTCGTCAACATTAGTTGACACGACTCCACATGAGGTATGGTCAGGTAAGAAGCCTTCGATTGAAAATATCAAAGTATTTGGTTGTGATGCATTTATGCATGTTCCCAAGGAAAAGAGGAGAAAGATGGACAAGAAGGCAGTCAAATGTATTTGCATTGGATATAAAGAAGGAATGAAAGGATATAAGCTCTGGGATCTTGCATAAAGGAGAAAAGTGTACAGTCAAGATGTGGTATTTAGAGAAATCATAGGTAATTCTAAGCTTGAGGAAGTTTTTCAAATTGAGAATAATACTGAGACGGTGTAGTTTGAATTGAGGTATGAAGAAGATGATTCATATGAGTTAACTGGATCTGAGGAAGAGGTGGAAAAACATAATCTAGTTGTAAGGAGGTCAGAAAGAATGAGAAAACTAGTCAAAAGGTATATTATGCCCTAATTTCACTATGCATTCATGTTAACTACCATTGACGATGAACCCAAGTCGATTGGTGAGGCAGTCGAATCGACAGAGATTAAACTCTGGAAGGATGCCATGGTAGAAGAGACATAATCATTGCACAAGAATGAAACATGGTATTTAGTCAAGTTACCTAGTGGAAGAAAGCATCTTGGTAGAAAATGGTTATTCAAGAAGAAGATGAATGTCGCAGGACAAGTCGAGAAGTTCAAATATCGACTCATAGAAAAAGGTTATTCCCAAGTTGAGGAAGTTGACTTCGTTGAGATTTTTTCCCCTATAGCAAACCTAACTTTCGTTACAGTACTAATTTCTCTCACTGCAACATTCGATCTGGAAATAGAATAGATGGATGTGAAGACAACATTCCTACATGGGGACCTAGAAGAAGAAATATACATGAAACAACCTGAAGAATTTGTATTAAATGGAAAGAAAGAGTTGGAATGAAAAATAAAAAAAATCCCTTTATGGTATAAAGAAATAGCCAAGGATGTTGTACCATAAGTTTGACACATACATCCTTAGTTTGGTATTTGTGAGAAGCAAAGTTGATCACTGCATATATTCCAAGGAAGAAGGTGGGAATTTCATATATGTATCTTTGTATGTCTATGAGATGTTGTTGATTGGAAACAACATGGACACAATAAAGGAGGTGAAGAAGCATCTATCATCCAAGTTTAACATGAAGGATCACGGTGCAGCCAGATTCATTCTGAGAATGGAGATTAAGAGAGATTGATCTGCTAAAAATATCTAGTTGAATATAGATGAATTATATTGAAAAAATTATGAAACGATTCAACATGAAGCATTGCAAACCATTGGAGGTGTCAATTCCTATGGGAGAAAGGCTTAATATTGAACAGTTTCTAAATACAGAGGAAGAAATAGAGGACATGACACATGTTCCCTATGCAAGTGTTGTTGGTAGTCTAATGTATGCGATGGTTTGCACTCGACCAGACATTGCTCATGCACATGTAGTGTTGAGTAGATACATGTCGACACCTGGAAAGGAGCACTAGACAACTATCAAGAGAGTATTCAGGAATTTGTGTGGCATGAAGGACTATGCTATATGCTACCAAGGAAGACCTGGAGGTGACAGTGCTAAATTAAATTTTCATTACTTTGTCTACACCGACAGGGATGGAGATCTGGATCAATGGAGGTAGACCAACGGATATGTCTTCAACATGTTTGGTGAAGCAACAAGATGAATGAGTAAGCGACAGGCAGTCACATCCTTTCCAAAAACATAAGCTAAATACATGGTAGTCACTCATGGAAGAAAAGAAGTATTATGGTTGCAAAGGTTGTTTTCAGTAATCAAGTTTGAGCAGAGAGATATGAAGGTAAGTTGCGATAGTCAAAGCACAATATTTCTGGAAAATAACTCAACTTACCATTCGAAGACTAAGCAAATTGATGTACAATACCATTTTGTAAGAGACATGGTGGAAAGTAAGAAGGTTCTACTAGAGAATGTAGACATGTTGGAAAAAATAGAAAACTCGTTGAACAAGTCTATGAGTGTTGTGAAGTTATCTTGGTGCAAAGAGGCAATGGGAATTGTTTCCCTAGGTCTGTGAATGAAAGTTCAGGAATCTTGTGTTTCAACAAATAAGACAACCAGTGGTAGAATGTTGAGTTGTTATATTCTTTGCAGTGAAATTGGATTCAAGGTGAATCGATTGACACTCGAAGGTCGAGGTGGAACGACAACAATCAAGGTCAAGGTGGATCAACAGAAAGACGGAGGTCGAGGTAGTCGACCGGGAAAAGTCAAATTTGAAGATATAGACGACAAGTCATCCAACAAGAGGTCGAAGTGCGGGCGTGAGATGACCGACTAGATCCCGAATGAAGGTCGACTGGTATTCGATGGGCAATACGACTTGGATTCGATTGTAACAGAATCCTAAGATTTGTGGGATTTATAGCCAATGATATGCATGGATCTGTAACCATTTTTGGACGCCAATATTTAGGGTTTTTCCTATTGTAAATCCTATAAAGAGGCATATTGTAAGGCCATAAAAGTTAATGCATGTGTAAATCATAGGTTGTTGGTCATGTAGGTGTAAGTCGGATTGTCTATAGGGTTGTTTTTGTGCATGCAATAGGGTATGATGTCAAATGAATATTAGGTGTGGACCAAGGTTAGACATGTAACCTTTTATTTAGATTGAATAAGAGAACAAGAGAGTATAATTCTCAAGGAATGTTGGTTTTCCCGGTTTAGGGTTTCCAGGGTAGAATCTCTATGTATTGTGTAATTGTTTGTTTATTTACGTTATTGATTAAATTCTTCTTCTCTTCTGCTAGGTTTAGTGTGGAAGTGTCTCTCATTTCCTGACAGGGTCCAATACCTATTCTACATTGTTTATTAGCAAGGTCTGCATGTGGATATAGCCCATATCTAGGTCATTTGTGACTGCCCATCCCCAACCATGCTCACTGAGCTTCAGATCTTCTTAGGCTTTTCCAATTTCTATCTCAGTTTCGTATTGGAATTATCCCATATTGCATGGTCCCTCAGCCAAGTAACTAGGGCTGGTGGTAAGGAAAAGTTTGTGTCGGGTATGTCCCAACAACAAGTGTTCGATGATTTGAAGTAGTGCCTATGCTCATCCCTAGTGTTCTCATTACCCAACCTACAACAACCCTTTGAGATCGAGACAAAATTTTCAGATGTTGTGGGCATAGTTCTCACTCAACATGGCCACCTCGTGGTTTATCATAGTGAGACACTATCAGATGTCGTCTGTAAGTACCCTACTTATGGAAAATAAATGTAGTCCATTGTGCAAGCCTTCCACCAGTGGAGGCATTACATTCTCAGGAAGAATATAGTCATCCACATTGATCATAAGCCACTGGAGTTCATGCACACATAAGGAAAATTACAGAATGACCTCCATCAGAAGTGGTCCACATAATTGCAGTAGTTCCACCTCAACATCAAGAATAAGACAGGAAGTACCAATCGCATAGTTGATTTCCTCAACTAACTTCCAATCACGACACTCACCATGGTGCTAGAATCTTGTGTCCATGAAACCTATGGATGGCCCCAACTCTATGAGAAAGATCCTAAATTCACCACCACTTACCAGATGTTGGGTGCAAGCCCAACTGTCACTAATTTCCATCTTCAGGATGGGTTTTTGTGCCATCTAGGCCATCTATACGCTCCATCAAGAGAGCGAGCAAAGATGATTTGGAAATTCCACTACAGTCGGTTGGAAGGACACTTTGGCATAGAAAAGACAGTTTTAGTGTTGCAGAAACATTTCTACTGGCCGAAACTTCGATAGGATGTCAACAAGTATATTAGGTCTTGAACTGCCTGGACTATTTCCAAACTGGACACTAGGAAAAAAGGATTGTACACCCCTCTGCCTACTTCTTACAGGCCTTAAGAATCCATCTCAATGGAATACATGTCAAGCCTTCCATCCACATAGCGGGGAAATGACTGTGTTTTTTGGTTATTGATCTCTTTTCCAAGATGGTGATTCTGGCCACATGTAAGAAGAGCATCACAACGAAGGCCACTGCCAATCTCTTCTTTGAATGAGTGTGGGTACATTTTGGGATACCACAAACCATTATCTCATATTGAGACAATCATTTCCTCAGCATATTATGGTCGAGCCTCTGGTCATAGTTGGACACCAAGCTCACCAAATCCACTTCCTTTCACCCCCAGATGGATAGCCAAGCCGAGGTCATCAACCAGATGATCATGCATATCTAATGCATGTACAATTACAAGCACCCCTGCACATGTGATGAGATTCTTCCCTATGTTCAACATAGCTACAACAAAGCCATACATAGCTCCACCAACCACATCCCTTTTCAGGTGGGGTTTGGATTTCAATTATTGAGTCCCATGGATGTTCCACTACCCCTTATAGTCACCCAAAAAGACTCATCCCATGCTGAAACTAAAGCTAACAAAGCCAATTGGTTCATTGATTAGATCCAACACATGCGCCAATAGGTTCAGGATATTTTACAGAAGTCTAATGCCAAGTACAAGCAATGCCATGATCAACACTGTGTGCCCCACAAGTTTTAGGTGGGAGACAAAGTTTGGTTGCACTTGTATAAATAACGCCTTACAGGGCCCCATCAGAATCTTCATCCACTCCAATATGGAACTTACACCATCACCAAGGATGTGGGTGACAATGATTTTGATCTCAACATTCTCCCTTTCCATGGCTTGTAGCCAGTGTTCAATGCAGATCTCCTTCAACCATTTTTTCCACCATTATTGGATACCTCAGAGATAGCAGAACAATTGATACCAACAGAGCTCAAACTTGACTGCATGGAAAAAGAATCCACTGATCATATCGTGGAAACAAAATTCAAGGGAAATCATTATCATAGGATCCATCTTTATCAGGTTGTCAAAGAAGGGCATCTCCTGCACCAAGTCAAGCGGCTCACCCGGGGCCAAATTCAACAGAAATTTCCTCATCTGATGGGGGAACTCAACGCAATGGAGACAATTTCTTCCTAAGGGGGAAGGATTGATACAATTGTATATTGGTGGGCACCCACCTATTCTAACTAGATCATCTAGGTAGTGTTTTAGTTTGGCATTTTTTTCCTAGTTTTCGAGTCTTGAACTTCCGGGGTCATTTTGAGGCCCTAAACAACGTTTTTAGGGATCCCCACAGTCAAAGTGTAGACAAAGTTAGATTTTGATGGAACAATGTGTATTCCTCGGATACACCTTTCCAACGGCATATCATGCACCTAAAACGAAGATTGTATGCAAAATTTACAACCCCAAGAAGTTGATGTACCAACTTACCCCAACGAGGCCCACACGAATTTTGGCGCTTCATGTCCTAGGGTTAGGTTATTGGATGTCTAGAGTTTTGGCATTCATGTTTATTGTAAAAAGTATTTTAGAGCCTTATTATACTTATATTCTTGCGAATAAGCGCATATGTCACATCTCTTCTCATAGATAAGATGCCACCATTCTAGGAAGCTTGTTTTCAATCTGCATTTTACAGTTTCAACATATTTCTTTATTGAATAGAAGCCAGTTTTATTGTATCTCTTTTATTTTTCATCGTGTCTCTATGTTAATAATAATAATAATATGAGCCCCCGGGGGGCATCTCAATTGGAAAGTGTCGTGATACGAAGTTTTATGTTTGATGAGGTTCCGCGTTCAAATTTCCTCGACTTACTCGTGCCTGCGGAAGGGGCATACATATGGAATCTGGAGGTTATAGTGGTATAGGTCAGACTCGACTCTGTTTCACGTCAGTATGAAACTACCCAATTGCCAATTCTTCTAGATACAAATAATACAAATAATAATAATAATAATAACAACAATCTGTGTTCATTTCATTCATCTCATAAAATCCAGATCATGGGGTTGCTCCGGCACCCAAGTGTTGCACTAGTTGGGAAAGTGGACACCTTGGGAACGTGAACAAGCCAAGGGGATTTCCCAAGTATGAAGCGAACAATAGATTTAGGTGCACCGACATGAGGAGTGCACCAAGGTTTGGGCTTACCAGTCCCAAGGGGAATGACATATGACAAGCACATGGGTTCATTTAGGAACCTAGGTCTGCGAAGGGGCGCAACGATTCATTTGGGTGACCGGTCTGTGAAGGGGAACAACACACCCAAAGGACGTGATGGTTCGTGATGGTGAAATTTGGAGTACCTATAAGATAAAAAGGGTGCACAACCAAGGAAGGAACATTTTAACAACAAGGAGACCAATATCACCTATGCGATTTTGAGGCAGACTTATACCAACATGGGAGATATCCCTCAAGGATCCAAGTCACTCCACATGGGAGGAATTGTGTGGCCTTGAGGTGATTTTGTGGGAAGAGAAGTGGTGACCTTCTTTGGGTATGATTTTGGGGGAAGTCTTGTTGAAGTTTTGAGGAGGCATGCTAGCAGACAGAACTGGAGGTTTGTGTGAAGTCTTGTAGTAGAGAAGATACAGTGAGTCTATGGTGGATGCACGTTTGGGGTACTCCATAGGAGTTGTGAAATTCATTATGATGGACAAGTCTTAGACTGATGAGTCTATGTATGAGTCTATTGGTGAGATGAGGTGAGTCGTGTGAATATACCAAGATGTAAATCGATCTGGTAGTGCTGATATTGTAACAATTTTCAATAATAAGACTTATCCAAGTGTTAGGCACAACTTGTGGCACTCGCACTATATTATTGTTTCTCTTTCTTTTTTCACAAGTGTTCTCTTTGTGTCATGGATGTATAGTGATATATGACTAAATGTTAAGTTGTTAATAACTGTCAAAGTATACAAGAGTTTCACTAGAGCAGGAGTGTCTCATTGGTAGCCTAGAATGGAGTATGGGTATGCTACAGTTAAAGCATCGTAGTCCGAATGAAGTATCATTTGTGTTTCCAAGCAGCCAAGTGAGAAACTTCACAGTGTCTCACACCCTCAAGAGGTGCATGATCACAATATTCAACTAGGAACATTATGGAGACATGATAGATGGTATTAGAGCTTGTTCATTGCAGATTTTGATAAAGGTTTGGTGAGCTCTACACCACTATCTCGACGATACATGGTATCAGATAAAATGTTGAAGGCAGTTTGTTGCAAAGATGGTTCGGTGGGAACGTTCACAAACTTGGTGAATAATTTGGTGGAGCGAACTGATTCATTGTAGACTTTGCATATACTTACAATAGAGGTTTGGTTAACAGTGTGGTGGAAGGTTCATATGGGCACACACCTTGTATAGAATGAGAGAAGAGTTTGTGGTGAAAGAAAGTACTTGGAAAATGTGTGTGATCATAGAACTCATCACGTAACTTGTCACTGACTTGATCGTAGAGGAGGTTTGGGCACAAAATTGGTTGGTTTAGTTTGTGATGGAAGTAAGTGCCACATCTGTTGTGCACACCTTAAGATATTAGGTGTAGATTTTGTTGGGTGGACCGATCACTTGGTAAAGGCAAATGAATGTAGTATTAATTGAATGACTTGTCATAGATTTAACCACAGAAGTGATCAAAAAATTGATCATAGAGGGTGATCGCATAAGTGATCAGAAAGGGGAGTAATTCTAGTTTTCCACAATTTGAAACACTTGGATGAGTGATTTGAGGAAACCTATAATATATCTGCAATAGGAAGTTTGTTGGGGATGTTTCCATCATGACATATTTGTGTCATTCATCACCGAGAAAAACAATTGAGTTGAGATGGGTTGTTGGACGAGTGGGTCAACCATATCCTTTGGATGAGGTGACTCTTCACAGAGTTACTCAAGTAATTTAATAATAGTATAACTTGACAATCAGGTGGTGTGAGCATGGTGCCTTGAAACTAAAGAAGTCAAGGTGTGGAGATGGAAAGACATTTGAGATGATTTTGGTTAGTTACATGTGAAGTTTGGGACTTAGAGATATTTTTGAAATGGACGGATGGACTCAACATTGTATCACAATGAAGGTGTTATGCAGGTTTGTGGAGTTGTGGACGATGATTGAGGGGAGTTCATGCAAGAGGTGAAAGGTAGTTTTGTTCTAGGAGAGGGATGAAGGGAGTAGAGAAGTCATCCAACAATTGTTGGAAGTCAACCTCAATGGGAAGAACCCAAACCAAGTGACTTAGTTGTTGTTCCCTTTCCTTTGGTATGGGACATTGGATGAGGAAGAGAACACGTTGATGACTTACGGATGATTGTGTGATGACTTAGAGGTCTAGAGGGGATCGTTGGTTGAGGTTCATAGAGTATTGGTTTGAACATGCCTAAGACATAAAAGTTCTTTGAGGTGACTCATTCTACTTGGATCACTTTGGATAGTTCGTTGGGATTTTTGAGAAGTGTGGGTGCATTGGCCACCCTCATCGCATGTGTTGAGTTGCGGAGAGGTGAATTGATGAAAGGAGGTGAGTTGAGGACTTTCCTTCATTTGGAGGATTGTGTGAATAGACAGATTGCAGCATGAAGAAATTACTTAGGCATGTGAGTTTCTCTTGCTTTGGTAAGAATGGTTGACAGTGAATCCTAACTATTCCAAGGAATAGAGAAGTATATGCAACAACATGGACATGTGACAAAGTAGTGGGGAAAAGGTTGTATGGATGTATGGTTCTTGGAGTATACAGGACATTTCATATCCGCAAATGCAGATGGAGATGGGGATAATTTAACCAAGGAAGCAAGCCTTGTCAACTTGATCACAATTTGAGTCACAATGGAAGAGTTGGTTGGACATGAAAATGCACAGTGATTTCCCTTAACTCTAACTTGGATGCAATGCATACTTTGTGCAACATATTGGCTAATTATGCCATGAGGTGGACATTAGAGTCAAGTTGTCACGAATGGCTTTGTTTTTGGGTGACTTCATAGTGCATCAAGGTGAGGGGAAACATTTCCTTGGTTTGAAATTGTTGTACAGATGAACTAAATTGTGAAAGGAAGTCAAAGTACAAACGCACCAGTTCAACACTTCAACATTTTGGAATATCTCTTTGATGAAGATCATATGATGGAAGTAGTAATGAATAAAGGGTGGACACTTACCTTCATATTTGGAGTTAGATGGAGTGAAGGATATGTGACATAAAATACTAAGTTTAGGCATGAGGAAGTGAATTCTTATGAGTTTGGCACGACGATTGGAAGAGTTAGTTGAAGTATGCGCATAGCAACAAGATCACATGAGTTCAACACTTAGGAATTTTTTTGAAGTGAAGTTGGCAGCAGTAAGTTGTAGTAGGAAACGACAGTAGCAGTAGAAACAAATGACAAAAACATCACAACAAATTGTATGGAGTTGGGTGGAATATAGTTTGGTTTATGAAAAATTGGGGTTTCCACCGCAAAATAATTTGGGGTTTCTAGTTGGCATGAAAATTGGGGTTTCCAATGGACTCGATTGCGATGGGGGAATAGGTTTGAGTAGACACTTGGAGATCATATATTTGGTGGATGTTTTTGGGGACACCAACAACTTGATGTGGGGGAGGATGTAAGGTCTTCGGCTAGATGGGCACAAAGACCCTCACCCAATTCCTTAAGGACATGGAACATAGGGTTGATCCAGCACCTGAGTGTTGCAATAGGTATGAAAGTGGGCACCTTGAGCATGTGAATGTGCGAAGGGGCTTGCCCAAGTATGAATTGATCAAGAGATTGGGGTGTGTTGACATGAGGAGCGCACCCAGGTTGGATAATTTGTTGGGAGAAGGCCTATTTTGAGAAGGAAGGGTATTTTGGGTGCATGCCTATTTTTGGAGAAAAGGTATATTTTGGGAACGACCTAATTTTGGAAAGAAGACCTAATTTTGGAGCACGCCCTATAGATGGAAAGAAAGAAGCATGTGAAAAAAGAAGGAAAAGCAGGATGCAAAAGGAAAAGAAACATGGCGCACAGGCAATAAAGTCTAACCATGATAGGGTTATGGATTTTGATCAGATTGTAACATCTATAATCATGTAAAGTAGTATAAATAAGAACCTAGGAGGTCTAAGTTAGGGGTGGAAAGAGGTTCAGTTAGTTGATAATGGTTACTATGATTGTAATAAAGTGGTAGAAGAGTCAAGTAAGCTATATTTTGAGGGTTAGGTCATAGGCTGAGGAGCTTGGTGTGATCGAGTCTACCTCACAGAGGTTCTTTATCCTCATCAGGATTGTATGATTGAAGATGTAATGCATGCAACGCCATATTTTGCAGCAGACTAAATAAAAGAGCAGAGAAGAAAAATATTTGTGGACATAGCCTAGGAGGGGGTGAACCATGGATGATTTTAGGGGCTAAATTTCGCCCATGGGCTAATTTTCCATGGTTTTTCCCAAAAAAAGATTCGCTATTCTAAAAATGATTCGCCCAAATTCTATAGGATAATATTATTTTACCTCAAAAATTGTCAAAAATTTATACAAACTATATAAAATCCCTATAAATTTGAATATTTTTACAAAAATATCGCCAAACATTTATAGTTGGCATCTAAAGGATTAGTAAGATTCACCAAGGTTTCTACATTTTAAAATAAATTTCCATCCTTAAAATCATCCCTGGGGTGAACCACATTAAAACTTGTGTTATATGTGATGTTTGTTAAATGTTTACTTTCTGTCAAATATTAGTTTATGAATGAATGGTTAAGGAAGACGTATTAGCATGCATGATTAAGGAAAAAGATGAATAAATCTTAGTAAAACTTAAATCATTAGTGATATTAATGCATGAAGAAGGAAGAACCACCCCACATATACCCACTCATACCTATATTGCAAACATCTGAGTATTGCATTCACCCATAAATATATCTCAGGTGAGACTGTGTGGTGCACTCTATGTGTAGCGTTTCCTTCTGGTTTACCAAGAGGGCCAATAGTTTTAGTGGGTTTTGTTGGAAACCTATTGAGATCTAAACATGGTTCAACCCAAGAAGTAGAAGTGAGAGATATAACCAACAAATGGTTCTGTTTCTGGATGGAACTAGATAGGATTGAGTGGATGAGATCTATGGAAGAAACACATGAAGAATGAAGGTATAGAAGGGAATGTTTAGGCCATGGAATTCAACGAAGATGGAGATTGAAATATGGTTGAAAAAAAAGGAACTTGATTTTGCGTAGAAGGATAACAAAATCCCTAAGTTAATGTCGAGAAAATATCTTGAAAAATATCTGTTTAGTGACTTGCATGAGATATTTTTTTTGATTTCCAGCATTTGTTGCAGGAGTGGCTATTAAGGTTAAAATAAAACCACCCTACAAATCAAATCAGACAGCTAGAGTGGAATTTGGTGGAGATTGCGCTGTAAATTTCTGGTTAGACAGTATTGTTACAAGGTTTATCGTCAAATTTGTAGTAGATACCATGAAGTCTTACAATGCAACAGAGTGGAATTTTCTAAAAGGACCCAAAGGTAGGTATATCAGATCTTTGTATATTTCAATCAATATTTTATTGTATAACAACGGTGTGATGACCATGGAATATGACAACTAAACTTCCCTGCTTGCATGGGGGAAGGGGAAGAACTGACAGGAGGCGGAGAAATGGAGGAATAAATGGATAAGAGAAATAATAAGGAGGACATTAACCCAACCATGATGGAAGAAGACCAGATAAGCAGATAATGGAAAAATTTGGAAAGACGTGCAATGGAGTACCCTACCAATATAAGATGAATAACAAGAAGAGAGCCATATCTGATAGAGAGGGCTTGGAAAGCGATGAGGAAGAGGTAGAGGATCTATGGGATGTGGAGAAGATTGAGGAAATCATGCATGCAACATATGAAATGAAAACATGAGTTCCAAAGGTAGGAACAAACGACATAACTCAAATCAATATCAATATCAGTGTGGAACCTACAACCCCATGTGTGACTAATACACCAGAAAGAACACAAATGTTTAGACAACTGAATGTTATTAGAAGAAGAACAACATGAAAGGGATCCAATCAATGAGCATAGACTAGGGGAGCCTGTTCAGGAAGTAACAGTCAAATATATACACCATGCAGAGGTAGTAGTTCAACACAGTTTAAAATGGCAGGACATGATCCCACAATCAAATTACCAAAATTTTATGGAGAGGCATCAGAGGACCCTAAGAAGCACTTATTCATCTATGAGAAGATCTAGGAATCAAAGTAGATCATAGACAAGGATACAAAACTCGCGCAGTTAGTTATCATTCTAAGAGACCCCGCACTGGACTGGTACATGAGCCTAGATGTAAATAGTCCACCAGGAGTCACAAGGACTATTACATACATGAAAAAACTATTGATAAATGAATTTCAGAAGCCCATCTCAGAGGACCATTATATGAATGAAATGATTGAAATCAGGAAAAAACCAGGTGAGTTTGTTTGGGATATTTATCAGCGGTTTAAATGTTTGAAAGGTAAGTTGAAGTATGCAATTATCGACATGCAACATAGGAACTTATTTTCGAATTCACTGATACCACACTTGAAATACCCATTAAGACAACAAAATTTCCAAACTTAGGCAAAGGCTCTGCAGGAAGCCTTACATCTAGAAGAGAACCAATATCATAAGATAGATCCAACAATAGAGGAGATGATCAAGGATCTCAAGAACCTAACATTTCAACTTAACCAAAATAAGGGAAAAGAGAAAAGAGAAGTTGTTTGGTGTACCACATGCAGGACAAAAGGACACCATAAGAACAAATGTCCAACTTTCACACAATACATGGAAACATGAGTACCAAATCCTTTTCCAATAGGAGGACCATGGTGCGAGATATGTAAAACAAATGGGCATGATACATATCATTTTCCAATGATGCAGAAGTATAATACAATACCCAAAAATTCATACTGCAATTTTTGCAAGTCAGTTGGTCATGATGATAAAGATTGTAGGAAAATGGAGTTGATGAGAGAAATAAATTCAGATACTTATAGGGTGCAAGAAGAAATAATGACATGAAAAGTTTCACCTTAGTTCAACTAGGTACCATCACCATACAATAATGTGCAACTGTAGTATAACAATGCGCAACCACAGTATAACCTAACGCAGTATAATCAGGTACCTCAGTAAAATGTACCGCGAGGAGATCGAGGTGAATACAGAGGTGGAGGACGAGGTAGAGGAGGATTTGGATGAGGCATAGGTCCAGTAGTGTGCCAAAACTCCCAACATCCAGGACATTATGCAAGGGAATGTCCACTTCCACCAGTGACATGTATGTATTTCCATGCAAGAAACCATGATACAAAACACTGTCCAACACTCTTAGGAAAGATCCAGGGAAAAAAGACCCATAACAACAAGAATGTCCAATGGATATCTGCAGAAGCCAAGGATTATGGGAGAAACATCAATATAGTAACTCGAGGAGGATCCAAGACAAGAATTGACACAGTAAAACAAGATCCAGTGCAACACCAATGGGTTAAGAAGAATACTGAGCCACAAAAGAAGTTTGATGCACAAAAGGAAAAGGAAATGTTCAAGGATGACAGAAAGGAGTTTCTCAAGAAAAATGTTGCATATACTTAGTCGCGCAACATTCTTAGACCTTACCAATGTATAAAATTCCCTCTTCAATGGACCATACCTGTGAAGCAAAACCTTTAGAGAAAGTAAGTAACATAAAAAAAAAACCTGCAGTATTGTGTTAAGTTATTGAAGGATTTATCATCTGTTAAGATCTTACAAAATATTCTAGAAAGATGTAACACTAAGGTAGAAGGGAAATTAGAGCAAGAAATAGTCAATCATCTCCATACAAGGAGAAGAACAAGAAGGGAATTCAAACTAAATGCTAATATTGGGGACTTCAATATGGGTGATATTATACTAGACTTAGGCTCTGAAGTCAATGTCTTACTTAAGAATACATGGAAATGTATGGGAGAACCCACACTAGGAAAATAAACATAGAGTGTTACCAAGTGGAAGGCTTAAAGGCATGATAGTAGATTTGGATGGAGCGTGTACTATGGCATATTTTGAATTAATAGAGATAGTAGATGGCACAACACCTTATCCAACATTGCTTGGATTGGATTGGGAATTCGATAACCAGACCATAATTGACTTGGAGACAAGGAAAATGACATTTGAATCAGGTGAATATAGAGTCATCGCACCATTAGATCCTTTAGAAGGAGAAAGTTTTGTAAAACCCACTTGTTTGGATATGGAAGAAATAAACCATTTGTACAGAACCACCGTGCAAGAAGAGGATTATGTTAACCCAACTGTAGATGGGGTACTAGTTGGAGAATCATTACATCATGCGCTTCCAACTCAGATACAGGGTTGGAGAATTGGCAACAATGATTACATGAAGTTTCCACAAGAAGGTGTGCAAGAATAGACTGCGCAATAAGATGGGTTGGTACAAAGATAAGAGAACCTCCCAGTTTTCATGGGGTAAATGACTTAGAGTAATTTCTGACAAAATATGAGGAAGAAGTGTTAGAAAACCAAAGACTTTTAGCCCTAGATATTTCACTCAAAGCCACACCTGCACGATGGTGGGGTGCGCACAAAGAAACAATTTATGACTAGTACCAATGTAAATGACTATTGCACATTAGATTTGGTGCAAAGGAGGAGAGAAATAAAATTCAAAGGTACGATGGGAAAAGAACACCATTGGAACACTTGGACAAGTGCAAGACAAAATGGAGGATGAAACCACCAGAATAATGGACTCTTCACTTTATCCATATATTGGAAGGAATCCCATAGAACTGGTATATAGACCAGGAGATGCGCAGAGGCACTACAAAATGGACAACATTACAGTAGAACTTTGTAGTAACTTTCTCATTTGAACATGAAAACCCCAACATAGATTCAGCGTTGAAGCAAATACGAGGATTGATATTTATTGATGAACCAGAGGTTGAAATCATGACAAAATATAAAAAAAAAAACATGCAGATAGCCAAAGAGTTACTCTCATGCTATCATGTTGAAGAGGAAGCACCGGATGAATATGATTCGCGCAATATTCAGATTACATAAATTGAATGAGAAAGAGAGGTGGAAGTTCCATCTCTGGAGTCAGAAGTATTTTTTTCACCAAACAAAGTTAATAAAGTCAACATTGGGACAACTGACAATCCTAAATTGGTAAGTATTGGATACTATTGGGATGAACAAACAGTAGAAAGAATAACAGAGTTACTATGCGAACACAGTGACATGTTCCCAATGAACTTTACAGAGATGAAAGGCATAGCAGGGGAGCTAGGAGAAATGAAAATACCTCTCAAACCTGAGGCAAGACCTGTCAGGAAGAGGCCTTATAGAATGAAGAGGCGAGACCTATCAGGAAGCTGGTATCATAGAACCAATAGAGGAATCTAAAAGGATAAGTCTTATGGTAGTTAAAGAAAAGAAATAAGGGGGGATAACGATTTGTGTAGATCTTAGGAAAATAAATTATGCTTTCTTAGTACATGACCCTTTTCCTACCCCTTTTATAGATGAGGTCTTAGAGAATGTGGGAGTCTAGGAAGCATATTCATTTGTAGATGGATTCTCAGGTTACCATTAGGTAAAAATAGCTCTAGAGGATATATATAAACTACTTTTACTACATAATGGAGATCCTACCAATATACAGTCATGTCATTTGGGCTGAAGAATGCACCACCCATATTTTCAAGAGTAGTCATAGCTGCTTTTAAGGAGTTCATACATCAGTTTCTACAAGTATATCTGGATGACTAGACTCTATATAATCTATTAAAAGACCATGTAGACGTGTTAATAATCATGTTGGAAAGATGCAAGCAATGTCAAATCTCATTGAACATCAAGAAATGCATTTTTGGGACACCTTTTGGAATATTGTTGAGACATATAGTGTGTAACCAAGGTTTTCTAGTGGATCCTGCTAAGATTGCATTCATTGTAAATTTACCACCACCAAAGTCTATGCACCAGTTAAGAGAAAAATTGGGACATATAGGCTATTACAGGAAGTTCATAAAGGGGTATGCGCAGATTACTACACCAATGGAAAAAATGTTAAACAAGGACACTAGATTTCAATGGAATGAGGATTTTCAACAAGGATTGGACACCTTGAAAGAAAAGATGGTCACAACACCTATCCTAGTATTCCCAGATTGGGAAAAGACATTTCATGTGCATGTAGATGCATCAACCATAACACTGGGAGAAATTCTAGCGCAACCAGGAGCAGGGGACTTAGACCATCCTATAGATTTTGCAAGAAGAAAATTGTCAGAATCATAGTAGAATTACAACACCATAGAGAAAGAAGGCTTAGCCATGGTATATGCACTTCAAAATTTTAGGAATTACTTACTAGGTAAACATTTTAAAATGTTCATAGGCCACTCTACCCTCAAATATCTAGTCAACAAGCCAGTGTTGGGGGGGAGGATCTGTAGATGGATATTGTTATTCCAAGAATTTGATTTTGAAGTGATAGTCAAACCAGAGAAGCTAAATGCAAGACCTCATCACATGTCAAGGGTAACTAAAGGAGAACAACCTACTAACTTGGAAGATAAATTCCCCGATGCACATATATTTTTAGTACAGGTAGTTAATGAATACTTTTTTGATATTATTGAATACTTAATCATAGGGATTGTGCCACAAGAGTTTAGCACTACACAGAATAAAAATATAGTAGTCAGAGTTGCAGAGTATCAACTTATTGCAGGACATTTATACAAGATGGGTACATACATCATTTTGAGGACACCATGAAGAAAAATTTATCGCGCAGATGATATTGTGTGCAGTATTATGGTGGCCAACAGTCCATAAAGATGCCAAGGAATCTTTCCAAAAATGTGATGTTTGTCAAAGGGTTGGAAAACCCAACATAAGGGATGAGATTCCTCTAAGACCACAAGTGACTCTGTAGATATTTAAAAAATGGGAAATAGACTTTTTTTGACCAATCAATACAACAAAAAAAAGTTCAGGAGTTAGATATATCATTATTGCGACTGAATACTTAACAAGATGGGCAAAAGCAGCACCGGTCAAAGACTATAGTGCATAGACAACAACACAATTCTTGTTTGAGAAAATGATCACCAAATTTGGATGTCCAAGGATTTTGATGAGTGACCAAGGCACTCATTTTATCAACAATACCATTAGGGATATGACTGAGGAGTTTGAAGTCAATCACTAGAAGAGTACACCATACCATCCTCAAGCAAATGGAACAATAGAAACTTTCAATAAGATCTTAGAAAATTCCCTGACAAACATGAGCAATGTCAACAGGGATGATTGGGACTTGAAAATACCAACAGTATTATGGGCATACAGGACAACATGTAATACATTGACAGGACAGATACCATTCAGATTGGTGTATGGGCAGGGAGTAGTAGTACCATTAGAATTTTTGGTACCTAGTCGGTGTGTAGCAACAATTACCAACATGACAGAAAGAGACGCAGTATAGGAAAGGTTAAATCAACTAATGGAAATGGAAGAGGATGGGATTCTAGTTGGATTTCACCAGGAAGTACAAAAACAAATAAACAAATCCTGGCATGAAAGACATATTAAGAAAAATATTTTTAAGGAGGGAGACCTAGTCCTACTCTATCACAGTAAATATTTTCAACATCCTGGTAAGCTTAGAATGCATTGGATAGGGCCATATGAAGTAAATATTGTCACAAATGGGGGATCTGTATAGCTAAATGGCTTGGGAGAAACATAAATTAAAGGAATGATCAATAGTATTCGACTAAAACTGTATAGGGACAGTCGACCTATTAACCCTTAGAAGTTATAACATAGTGAGAAATGAATGTATATAGTGTACTATAGCAGAAATTATGGCAGAAAAATGATAAAAGGAAATAAAAAGGATAAAAATAAGAAAAATAAAATAAAAAAATATAAAACGAAAGAAAAACACAAAAAGACGAAGAGTTGACTGAACCATAAGAAAGTGAATAACAAATTGTGCATAGTAATTACCACGACAAACATCAGAAGATGACACACACGAAAAATTACACTTGGTGTAAATGCATGCAAAAACTGAAAAATAAATATGACCGAGTCTATAAAAGGTGGAAAGGACATGTTTATTCAACACTTAGCGATTTTTGCGGATAGAGCGAGAAACAAAGTGTGTTCCCTACCTAGAATTTTACGTAGAACTAAGAAAGTGTGTGAAGTAGAGAGAGGATGACCCCACCAAATTTCGGCACACTAGTCCATTACGTTCGGGTTACTCGGCAAGGAAAAAGGCACAAGTAAATAATGACACAGCTTGAGAACGTGGTCGAGATGGAAGATGTTACCACCTCAGACACAGAATCAATCATCCCAACACTGGTTCAAGAGGAAACATTGACAATGCGTCAAGGTGAAATAGGGAAGAGGTTCAGGGCCTAGACTAGTATTTCAAACCCTAACCTTGAGACCCCTACGAAGCTTGACAAAACAATGGGACCACGACAGTCCCATGAACATGAGGAAGTGTTGGTCGAGGATATCACCGACCAGTCGAAGTCCGAAAGGGAATAAGAGGATGCAAACGCAGTAGAGGTAGTCCCATATGTTGTGGGATAGAAAAGAAAGCCCCAAGACGCCATGGTTGTTACACTCCCATATCTCCTATATGTAGTCATTATTGTGGATGATATTCTAGGAAAGGTACCAAAACCTAGGTGCATAGACCATGATGTGTGCAATGTAGCCAAATTATCATATTTGGCTAAGGAGACTTATTTAATAAACACGGGGGAAATTGGAACCCTCGATAAATCAATAATGGACCACACGCTGTGGAAAATGGGGCTGTATAAATCTGGCATCATGAACCTGTTAGATATACTGCATTTCGGGTGCGATAAGAATGTCAGGCTCTCCGTTAAACAACTAGTCGCTTGCGTACATGGAGGCATCCTATGGATGAACATGCCAATACATATAGATGTGGCACTGATTTCCAATATCACATGCCTCCCTACATTATGCATGCATCCATAGGAATACTTGGATAACAAGGTGTGCGAGAAAGGAATTGCAGAGTTGGTTAAAGTGCAGTTTGGCACCAGTCGGGGTAATAGGGCCATTGTAATAAAGAATATGAAGGATAATGTGACAAGGTTATCCAACAATATTATGGCTTGCAAACTATTGAGGAAATGTCGCAAAGAAGAAGTGCCAATAGGCGTTATTGTAGTAGTTGCATAGTGCATGAAAGGGATAATGTTCATTTGGGCACCATACCTACTGAACCAGTTTTTGGTAGATTGTAGAGACGTGAAAGACAATGGAACCAAGTTCCATTACTCATGGTTGATCATCCTTATAGATTTGGCAGGGTGGCAGAAGCCAAAGTTATAAGCTTTCTTTGATAGGAAAGGGAAATGTTATGCGACCATATATGAGTCCCTCTGGAAGGCCAAGGACAACAAAATGCAACAAGAAAATAACACATTTTTTGCAATGTTGATGGAAGAGATACAACAACACACAACTAATGTGTGGCGCATACCTATGGAGGTTGTTCAAGAGATAGAAGGGATATCCAAGTTCAAGGAATATAGGAACCACATGTGGATCCAAGACGTAAGGGATCCAATGAAGGCATGGCTAGAAATGTAGTATTGCGTCACCAAAGAAGAACTAGACTAGATAGTTAAAGATTGACCTGCGTAGTGGAAGTTTCCAGTAACAAGGAAAGTCACGACACAATCCTCCAGGCTTAAGGACAAGACTGTATAAGTCTCTTCAGCAAGAAAAGATAGCTCAGTCGATAATACCAGAATGGCTACAACGCAGAATCGGCCAACTAGGAGTAGCGCAATACCGAAATGACTAAGGAGAACAACAACAACAACAAGGACAAGCATCCAGTCACAGACCAAAAATAACAATACATCAAAGGATATAGAAGAAAGGATCTAGGGTAAAACAAGTGGGGTGCAGCCCTCATAGACAATAAGGAAGCTATCATAGGAAAAAGAGGCATGCAAGACACAGAAGACCTAGTCATCACCTTGAAAGAGGATGATGCAGAGCTAGTCATGGACAAAGTCCAATATAGGGGGGAAGAAGTGGTCTGCATTGAAAAGGAACAATGAGAAGATATCATTTCCAATATCATCAAGTTCCATAATAATCTACAACAACTATGGATCCAAGAAATACCACAGGCCACAGTGCAGCAACAAGAAAAGACACAATGGCCACCTGCGCAGAAAGAAGGAGAGGAGACAATGCAGTTGGTATTCCAAGGTAGGGTGACATTTATAGACACACTCCAAATGATCAACTTAGATTAGGATACTTTGTATAAACACTTGGGGGATGTGGAACAATTGGAATTTTTCATGGCACAAATACCAACCAGGGCACTATAGAGACTCCAGGCCAATATCATGCGGGAAGTGCAGTCCAGGGCCCGCACAGATGTAACAAAATTGGAGGTCGGTAGAGGGGTCATTGAAATTATAAAAATCACATGCGACCAACTGACCTTGGAGAAAGAGGAGAAAGAACGTGCAGATAAAATAGAACATGGATTAACAACAATTTATGATCGCATCCCAGACAACGCGCAAGCACTTGAGAGGAGTGCAGAGGAGAAGATAAATATGATATCACAAAAAATTGACAAACATAAGTAGGAAATTGAGGAGTTCAAAGAAATTCTCAATCCTATGAGTCCTCCTGAAGTCCGAGAACATAGAGAACAACAATCTGCACTCCAAATCACCGAGATGGAGAAAGAAGCCACATAAGTTAAAGTATTTTTCGATGGAACAATCTAGATATGTCCTATCCTCGAAGAAGAGGAAAAGGTAAAATAGTGGGACCAGGAAGAGGAGAGAATCAATGCTGACATACAAGAGCTAAAACAACGACAGAAAACAATGAGCATCATAGAGCTCTTGAAGGGCACTCAAGAAATGAAGACTCTACAAATAGAGTTGAAAACGGAGCAGACACAAAAGCAAGAAAGACAAGTTCAATTGGAACCCCTCCAAGAACAAGAAGCACAAATGATTGCACGATTGAAGGAAGATAAGACAAGAAGATCACATGCACAAACAGAAAGCGCAACATTCATGCAAGAGGAGATAACAATGAAGACAATAGAGGCACTAATAGGCAAAGTTGCACAGATGAGAGAAAAATGAAATGAACTAGCAGAAATTTTCCATAGTTTGGATAGGAAAGTTCAGGGAGCATGCACCACCTAAGTGGATTGGGATGAGCCAAATGTCAGTGTTGGGGGCCTGTTGGGTGCAGGCCTATTTTTAGAAGGAAGTATATTTTGGGTGCAGGCCTATTTTTGGAGAAAAGGTCTATTTTGGGAAAGACATAATTTTGGAGAGTGCGCAATCGATGGCAAGAAAGAAGAATGCATAAAAAGAAGGAAAATCAGCATGCAAGAGGAAAAGCAATGTGTCACTCAGGTAGGAAAGCCTAACACTAATAGGGTTAGGGTTTTTTATAAATATTGTAATGGCTATAAGCCTATAAAGTAGTATAAATAAGAACATAGGAAGTCTAGGTTAGGGATTGGAAAGAGGTTCGATGAGTTGATAAAGGTTACTATGATTGTAGTAATGTGGTAGAAGAGTGAAATAAGCTAGATTTTGAGGGATAGGTCACAGGATGAGGAGCCTAGTGTGATCTAGTCCGCCTTATAGAGGTTCCTTAACCTCATCGGGATTGTATGATTGAAGATGTAATGTGCACAACTCCATATTTTGCATCGGACTAAATAAAAGAGCAGAGAATCCAAATCTTTGTGGAACTAGCCCAGGAGGGGTTGAACCACGGTAAAACTTGTGTTCTATGTGATGTTTCTTAAATGTTTACTTTCTGTCAAATATTAGTTTATGAATGAATAGTTAAGCCAGATGTATTAGCATGCATGCTTAAGGAAAAAGACGAATGAATCTTAGTAATACTTAAATATTTAGTAAGATTAATGCATGAAGAAGGAAGTACCATCCCACATATCCCCACTCGCTCCTAGACTGCAAACACATGAGTATTTTAGTCACCCATAAAGCTATCTCTAGTGATATTGTGCAGTGCACTCTGTATGCAACGTTGCCTTCTGGTTTACCAGGAGAGCTGATAGTCTTTAAGGGTTTTGTTGGAAACCTATTGAGATTCAAACCTAGTCCAGCCCAAGCAGTATAAGTGAGAGATATAACCAACAGTGTGTTAGTCCTAAGCGACACAATATATGACGACATAATGGGTTCATTTGGTCGAATGGGTTTGAGAAGGGGCACAACAATTTGTTTGGTTGACCGGGTCTGTGAAGGGACGTGATGATCCATTTGAACATGATGGTTCAAAAAGGGGCACAACAAACCCAAAGGATGTGATGGTTCACAATGGTGACCTTTGGATTTCCTATAAGAGAACAAGGCATACAATCAAGGAAGGAATATTTGAACAACAAGGAGAGAAAGATCAACTCTACAATTCTGAGGCAGATTTAGACAAACAAGCATGAACTCCCTCAAGGAGCCAAGTCAGTCCACATGGGAAGAATTGTGTTGCCTTGAGGTGATTTTGTGGGAAGAGTTGGGGAGACATTCTTTTGGGATGATCTTGGGGAAAGTCTTGTCCTAGGTATAAGGAGGCATGGAAGGAGACAAAACTGTAGATCTTTGCGAAGTCTTGTAGCAGAGAAAAGATAACGAGTTTATGATGGATGCACATTTGGGGTGCTCTGCAAAAGTTGTAAAATTCATTATAACGGATGAGTCATGGTGTGAAAAATATGTGTATGAGTGTCTTGGTGATGTGATGCGAGTCATGTGACTCTTCCAAGTTGTAAACCAAGCCGATAGTGTTCATATTGTAACAATTTTTCAATTATAAGACTTATCTAGTTGTTAGGCACGGTTTGTGCCACCTGCACTATATTAGTATTTCTATTGATTGTTTTGCAATTGTTATCTTCATTTAAAGTATACAAGAGTTTCAGTAGGGTAGGGGTGTGATTCACCGATAACCTAGAACAGAGTATGGGTATGCTCTAGGTGAAGAGGCATAGTTCATATGAAGTATATTTGGTGTTTTCAAGCATCCAAGTGACAAACATCGTGATGTCCCAGCCCTCAAGAGGTGCACAATCACAAGATTCGACTAGACACACTATGGGGACATGACGTTATCCTCTTCATAAAATGATTATACGGAAACAAGAATAAGATAAACAACAAAGAAGACAAGAGGCTTCATAATATTGCTTCAAAATCTAGTCAAAAACACTTGCAAGGATTCCTAAGATTGATTCAAAATCTAGTCAAAACCAAGCATAAAGATGCCAAGTCTTGGCTAAATCATTGGGGAATAAAGGAAAAGGCCATTTTGCATAATAATGATAATATTACAAATATTATTACATCTGAATTTAAGAATAAATTGTGTCATGATAAAGAATTAGAGGATAAGATACTATAAGAAGGTGATCGACCCTAATCTAGAAGATCAAAAAGTATCTCTCTTTTGACAAGGGTAATAAAAGAAAATCAACATTGTCAAAATAAGGACTAACTCTTACGAGCTTCAAAGTGAAACTATGTATTGGACAAATTCTTAAGAGGATCTTCATAGTGAAACTATGTATTAGACAATTCCTAAAACATCGTGGATCAAAAGAATTGTCATCTTTGTAACAATAATAAGTTGAAAATTAAAAGCACCCACATTAAATCACAATTTCAAAAATTTTGTTAGAACACTAACCTTCATAACCTTTCCATGGTGATTTAGGAATGCTTTTCTTAAAACTTTTTATCAAAAAATTGAATTTTAAAGAAACTCAAGTAATTCCAATAAACGAAATTAAATCTCATTAAGTGTTAATCATCCTCCACCTACTCATCAATATTAAAACTATATCAAAATTAATAATATTATATATGATAAAAATATCCAATTGAAAATGGTCCCACAAAAAAGTGTTCAAAAATATCAATAATTAAGAAGAAAAAAAAGTCTCCCTATATCCAAACCATCCAAACCCAAGAGACTCAAGCCCAAGAGACTCAAGGGAACCTTGTCCTTGGGTTATTATATATTTTAAGTAAATTAATATAAGTATGGTTTTATCTTATTTCTTAAGATCTTTTTGA
>JZKD02S2013038.1:140575-153016 GCA_000966675.3 Picea glauca
AATCCTCCTTGTTGAAATATGTTATTTGGAAATAATAATTTATTTCCCTTTTTTTCTTGATTTCAAGGTAAATTAGTTAATGAGGGAGGATGGTAGTTGAACAACCAACTACCCCAAATGAATCCAGGTATTGGAGATCATGTGAGGAAAACATAAATTGTAAAACATAGGTTCAATAGAGTATCATTCTCTGCAGCCCCAATTTGACCCCACAGATTCCTTTTGACAAAGGGAAGAGGAGGGTCTAGAACCTTTCTTGTGTGGAGAATGCATGCAAGGGAGGGCCTTCAGGGGATGATTATGTGTAGGGTTAGAGACACAAAAGGAGGTAAGTGAGCCCATGAATGGGAAAAGAGATGTGGATCTTAGAGGCAAAGTTTTTTTGTAGGACCTAGCGGAGAATCTAGAAACCTAGCCTGAGCAAGAGGCCATGAGCTTGATACATGTAGGGAAATTGATAAACCTTGACTTGGCCTCGAATAGGTGGGGGAAAAGAGATTTTTACTAAGAGTAGTGTAACCTTCATTTACCAATATCCCTGAGAACCAGAGAGAGATCTCCCTGGTTGTATCATGGCTTGGCACAGGGGTGGCTCAAGCTGTAGAGATTTAGTGTAGATAAGCCTATGGTTGGTTGGAAAGGCATACACCCATAGTCAGTTAGCTATTTAAATTATTCACATCACAGATAATTATTTGTATGCTTTGTGAGTAGAGTGAAAAGAATGGTCGTTGTTTGTATTTTCTCTGAAATGTGCATGTTTGCAAATGACCCGAAAGGTTGTAACTTGTGATGCATTCATATTAATTATGCTTGTTTCACTGAAAAATCCTTCCATGCGAATGAATATAATATGGAAATAATGGTGCATGCCTTACACAACTAATTATGAGCATCCTGTAATGTTCTGAGATAAATAAAGTGAACTTGTTCCTATGATTTCCATTTGAACAAGCTCTCTCTCTCTCTCTCTCTCTCTCTCTCTCTCTCTCTCTCTCTCTCTCTCTCTATATATATATATATATATATATATATATATATATATATGATGTAGTAATTGGTTCCCAGAGAAAGGAAACTGGTTCCATATGAATCAAATGACAACTCCCGAGGGGGATGTAGTGTCGAATTCTCCCTAGAGGTGGTAGTAAACTAATTGTAAACCCTAATTATTCCCTATTTTGGGAAAGAAAGGATTGCATGGATCAGAGTCTTCATTAGAGACTCATGAACCAAGAGAAGTAGTGATAAAATATAGTAGAGTGAGTTTGGAAAATATGGTAGGATGGTCAAGTCCCAACTTTATCCCTCGTCTATCGAGACCCTTATAGATAGAACCAGAAGAAGAGTTGTGGGAGTTCTAAGCCCAAACTTAAACTATAATACCACTCAAATTCATGTAATGACCAACGAGACACAAGATCCATTGGATTGGTGAAGGATTCAATTCATAGTCGTCTGATCATACCAGACATAAGGGAGCCAAGAGAAGGTATCGAGTAATTAGGACGCCACGCCCCTGGAGTATCAGGAGATCCTATGGGATAGACCTTGTCAAATGGTCAGAACCCGATACCCAATAGATCAAGGTTCCATGGGTGGTTCCACCCTCTTTTTTTCTTATAAACGATAGAAAATAATATCATGATGACGTGTTGTGCAAGCCTGGTGTACATGGAATCAAGAGATTGACACTTGGAAGTGTTTGATGAGTCGTTGGAGTGGGTGCATTGGCCATGTTAGGTTAAAAAATTGAGTGGGTTCCTTTATCGTTAACCATTAGATGTACATTCCGATAGATCTCGATCATTGATCTCGTATCTAAGATCGAGAGGAGTCTAGTGCCGAGAGTACCGATGTACCAGATCACAGAAGTCTATCGTACTTATACTATTGTTTGGAAAATATCAGAGTATCGATACCATGGTATCACCTATAGTTCAATGCCCTAGGATATCAGGTATCGAGAATTTGGTAGGAAAGGTTGAGGTGTAAAGGAAGGTTGGTGAAACAGTGGTTTGGTGTCTCGGTAGGGAAAGTTTACGACCTCCCCTTATAAGCTAGAGAGGATGACGATGATGTTAGGATGAATCCATATGATGTGGTCACACCATTTATTAATGGAAAGGTGTCAACACCTTGATGGATGGGTCAAGAATTATGGGATGATGAGTATAGCCATGTCACTCCACGTGACAAACATGGGTGGTGACATGTTCCAAGTAGATCCAGATTCTTTATAGAGAAATCCATGCCAGATTGGATGACATGATGATGTCAGTAGACACACATTGTGCCGCATGTAGTGACATGTCATCAGCCACATGTTAATTCCACATTGTCTTGGTTAGTTCATGTTATGATGTGTCATGCCAGAATCATTCCACGTCAAGTCTACGTGTCATGTGTGGGCCCATTGGGCAAATTCCAATGATTTTTGTGCAAATAAATATTGGTTGTTGGATTTGAGAGTCGAGTGATATCGACCATTGACCTTGTAAATCTCAGGAGGGATTTGACGTCGAGGGTACTAGAGTATAGGATCCCTAGAAGAATTTTGAACAAGTTTGAGTTTGCCCTGATGGCCTGTGGGGCATAGTTCCATCATAGGAAAGGTTCGAGGTACTGGGAGGCGTGGCCATTGGCACAAACATTCGAGGGGACGATGACCAAGTAACCCAATGAGGAAAGGTTCCATGAAGGGTTCCATCCCTTCCCATATAATCCTGCGAGTAGAAGATAATGATGTTAGGGTGACGTCAGATGATGTAACCAAACTGATTCGTGGTGGACATGTGTCAACACCCCATTTGTTGAACCTTGAGTACAGAGATGAGTACAAAGATGACATGTACACCATGTCAATACATGTGTCAAGAAAAGGACGTGCGATCTGTTAGGGTGATTTGTCCCTCAAGGATGAAGATCATCACGTGTTATGGGTGACACATGTCATCCAGGTGGCAGGAAGATATAGGGCCATGTTTCATGCCATGTGGTGGGATGAGACACTGCCATGTATTCAAGGTCCTAGCTAGGCCCCAGATTAGGCATTGGAATTTCAAAGTAGTGTGATTTTTGGTTTCCTCGGGGATTGATATTTCGGTAACCTGGTAAGCCAACATCCCGATGGCCCAGTATATTTGAAGATCAGGGATCGGAAGTGTTAAGCAATGGTCAAGAGTAGAAATGGGTCAAGGACTCAACAAGCCAAAAGTTTTGTAGGCCAAGTAGTAGGTATCACAACAACAACCACACTAGCAACCAATTCGATGTTAGGAGGTGACGTGTTATACCACATCAAATCCTTAACATAGTAAATAGGTGATGTGGATCCACGTGGGTGCTACATGGCATTGTGGTGGAATTTTACCAAGGAGGTCTAAAACTTTTGAAGGCCATAAATTTTTATCCAGAGCTCGGTTTTGAGCATGGTGATATTCGTTGAAAATATCTTGACAAGTTGAATACGATGGTGCCCTCAAGAAGGTTCTTAGATCTGGTTGAGGAAATTTATTTGAGATGGTTGAGGAAAAGTGAAATTTTAATACCCCATCTATTTAAAAGGTACTTAGGGGGTTTTGTGTCTTAGAAAGTGGTATCAGAGTAGAGGTCAAACACTAGGCCTGTATGGGCCAAAGAATAGTCACAAGATTGGTATAAAAAGGCCAAGATGATCCTGTTAGAAGAGTTTTTCTGTGTTAAAATATTGTTTATTATCTGCATGATTTCCTTGAGAAGAAGGACTGTAGATTTAAAATCTTGTTTTGGGAGTTCTTGCAACAAAAGAATTGGTGTTTCCTTAGTAAGAGTGATAGCGCATCCTAAAGGAGTAATAATATGTTGATATGAATCAATGGTTGAACCTAAATGTGAAAGGATGAAAATGGTAGAATCCTATTAAGGGTTACTTAAGTTCAGAAAATAAATGAACTAGTGGTTGTAATATTTCTTGTAAGAATGTGTTGATGGAACCCCTGGAAATTATGATTGTTGTCTAGATAAAAGATGATTCCTATATGTATATTTCCTTATGTTAAGAGGACTAATAGAAAATGTGTAAGGCCAGTTTACTAGACCTGTAATGAATGAAACATGTTGTTGGACTAATCCAGATAAGAAAAAAGGAAAATGAGTCCTTTGGGTTGATTGAAAGTCCTCATAAAGGAGGTGAAATGACATGAACATATGAGCTATTCTATAATTTCATGGATGTACAAAATGTGTACGTGCCTATTGATTTGAATACTTGTATATGCATGAGAATCCAGATTGTGGATATGTTGTACAACATATGGTAATGAGTAAGAATGTATGTAACATGCAAACAAACATGTAATAACATGTGGTGGGTTGTAGAGTATGGTCTATTGATGGGCCACTTTGGTCAATAATAACCTGATGTCAGCAGGAGAATTAACAACATGAATAAAATGTTGATAATGAGGCTTTCATATAACCCTATGAATTTAAAATTTTGTAATAGATCAATGAAGGAGTTGATCCAGAATATGGTAAAGAAAATGCTTGAGAAATTTTAGAACACTAATGGGTTAGATTAACACCCAGATGAAGATGATACCCATGAGGGTGTGGATTAGCATGCTCAAGTGGAAACTAGAGGGAATATTAAGAAATGATTTCCTTGGTAGAGGTTTGTTGACCAAGAAAGGTTTGAGGTAAGAAGAGAAAACTTGGATTGTTATCTTGTTGCCTCGGATAATGTTGTAATTACCCAGTCTGTATTTCCAAAGTGAAAATGTCTTTGTAGCATAAGGAGCATCAATGCTTTCTTTTTGGTTGTTTCCATGAAAAGAAGGAAACATAATTATGAGTATCCCTATGATACTTTTCATAAGAATGGTTGTAATATCTATGGGAGGAATGATATGGAAGATTGAAATTTCAATGTGTGTAGATGGCATAGAATAGGTGTAATCAATGGACCTGTATGCCTACATCAATATATGTCGCACACACACACACACTTGGATGCATGGATTGAATGTTTTATAAGGTTACCTGCTATGAATGCAGGTAGGAATAAGTGATATATGTACTTTCTTGGGTTGTAAATGCCATGGATGCATGGATAACCCTACATAGAAGGGTATGAACTATATTGTTTAAATAATAGCTTGAGGAAGGTGTACATCATTCCTCAGAAAGAGCTGGTATAAATTTTTGAAAGAGGGAATGAACAAAGATGCTCTGGTGTTATGCGTAGAAGGTTGTATCAGGACTTTGGGAATTGTGTCTAAACGGTAGTGAGAAGTAATGAGTTGAATGTCCTAGTCACACATAGTATGTTGATGTATGTGGTTAAAGTGCTTGAAAGGACAATGTGAATACAAGCTAATATAATATATGTTCATGTTTGAGTGTATAATCCGAATGCATAATAAGAATGCATGTTTATATTCCTATGGAATATTGGGTAAATCTTTGGAATGATGAAGTTGAGGCTAACTCAAGGTTGAAATCGTTTTAGATAGTATTGGATATGCAACAAGAGAGTTTTATGTTGAAGAGGTTCCATGAGGAGGAACTAAGTAAAGAGCTCTGTCAAGAGAACATAACTATAACCTTAATGACTATTAAGAATTAGACAATGAACTGCAAATTCTATTTGTATAAAACCCATGGATTACATTTTAAAAGGTAATGCATGCATAGGAGATATGAAAGTGAATGTTGACCAATATGATTTCTCTTTGGTAAATGTGCAGAATGCACTGATTCATAATTAATTTGTGAACTGCATATTGTTGATGTAAGTATGATATTTATATCCTGGAAAGGTCAAGATGAAATTGGATGAAACTTCTCAAGGAAGAGAGAATGCATATCCCAAAAGGGGATGAATTTCATAGGCAATAAATGAGAAAAGGAGGAACACTCTCCTCACTTTAAACTTTGATTTATTTAACAAAGTGGTAAACCTTTAAAAGAACAGTTGTGAAATCACATGAAAACAATTTAATGAATATGTTTAAATGAATAAACTTGGTTAAGTCATGTTATTAAAAGGAATAAAATCCTTGGAAATAACCTAGTGAAACTTAAAAGTATGGACTATGTAGAAGTAGTTAAAAAAAAGGGAGTCCCTTAACTCTTTTCTTGATGTTTACTGTGTTTCTCTAGGATGAGAAAAAAAAATTTGAAATTACTTTTATGTGAGGATGACTCTAACATAAGGCTCTTGATAGTTGTATGATTGTAGAGAAAACTAAAAATTTGATTACGATTGCACTAGTAGACACATTAAGGAACAATGTGATAGAATGCATGCATGTGTGTGTGTGTGTATTGGGACATACCTGAAAATGTTTCTATAGAATTAAATGCTATGATACGTGTATTTTTTTTTTTTTTGTATGATAGTTGATATAATTGTGAACGTGAAAATGCATGTTATATTGCAGGAAAGGATAGGATTTGTTAAGGAAGAACAATTGCCAATTGTGGACAACCTCAAGTAGAGGAAGAAAATAAGAAGGCTATTGTTGAAAGGATTAATTAAGGGACCTTAGGAGTCCCCATGAAGCACTATTGATTAGGTAATATCAAAAAGGGTGCTAACATCCAGAATAGGTATAAACATTTCCATTCCCATGTGACATGAGAATTGAGAAGGGGTTGGGTAAGAATACCTTTTGAAATTGATTTATATCTTGATGATATATTTATAACTATAATTGACTAATGTATGTCATTATCACCCAAGAAGGGTATGGTTCAGGAAGGAAGAACCTAGATGACAGGGGGAGGAACCTTTGGCAGTCAAGGATGATTAAAGTCCTTCCAAGAAATTCATGAACAAATGTATCATGAATGCGTAGATCAATCATGAGTAATTAAGAACAAAAGTGCTTATAAGAAACACATTGGTTGAATGTATTGAGGAAATGCATAATGTATGGAAAGTGGCATGTATTGTATTTCCTATCATGGAAGGAGGACCTTCTAATTTCCTACCATAAATATGAAATAATAAAGAAAGGAAACATGGGTGGCTATGAACATTGACACCCTGATTAACAATAAAGAAAGAATGATTGAATGCACTCATATGAAATTTGAGTTTCATAAAATGTATGTTGATTTCAGTTCATGGTCAACTCCAAGCAGGTGACACATTCCAACTGTAATAATAAATATGAATAGAGAGGGTGTGTGGTGAGAAGTTGGTTGAATTCCACCACACCATGGCAAGAGTGCCTAACATGAAAAGTAATATTTTGAATTCAATGCAAGGGTGCATTATGTGTGAATGTGACCATGGACATTGGCACATTCATTAACTTCATTTGATGAATTGATTGTGTTTTGAAAGGATTGGTATGTTGAATTGATGTATTTGCATGGAAGGGTAATTCCTTTTATTTTATTGAATATACAAAAATGATTTGATTGAAAGTATGCACAATTTTGAGATTTGTTTGGAATCCAATGAAAGTGAGCAATGAAAATATAATGTACATGAGAGATAAAAATTTGTTTGGTTGAATGAAGATGGAATTTAAGGAAGGAGGGTATTGGATATGGCTGAAAAAGTAATCCCATAAGGAAGACCAATACCTGCCAAGACAAACTATTATGAGAAGGAAAATATCATACTTGTGAATTTGATTCCTCTATGGGATAGATTTAAAAATGGAAATCTAAAATTTGAAATATGTGGGTAGCAAATTTAAAACTCTTGATTGAAGTTATTGATAGTATCTCATGAATTAGTTGTATTCATGTAATATAGGCAAAATAACAGATTTGTTATGAAGTGTAACACCCTATTTCCCCCAGTCTGTAAAAATAACTATATTGGCCAAGAACTATGGAAAACTAAAAGATGTGAATGTTTGATTTGACGGACCTTTGTATAAAAGGTCGATGAATGTAAATTATGTTATGATTATGTGTTACATGACTGTTGGGAGGGGGGATGTGCTAAAATAGACCATGATGGCTAATGAGAGGTGGTGGAAGGGACCTATAATGGTTGCGTTAACTTCCACCAAACCAATACCATACTAGTTTTTACTTGCTCAAAGACCAAAGAAACTCTCTGACCCTGGAATGAATTACTCGTCAGGATGGTAGGTGGGGAGGATCCTCAAGAGTTAATGATGGAATGGGGGTGAACCGCACATTCGTAGAATCTCTCAGACCTGACCACGGACGGGGGAATTCCTACCACACACAATCTTGCAGAAAAAGGCAAGAAAGGAAGTGTGGGAAAACAGAGAAGAAAAAGCGCGCGACAGGGATCGCGAAAGAGAACTGGAGAAACTATGGAAACATAGGGAGTTCTGAACATAGGAGAAGGAGAGCGACCTTCGTCCTAGATTATTTTTCTATATCAGGAGAAGGAGAGTAACCTTCATTCTTGACTTCCATTGATCTGGAAGTAGGAGACTGAATCTCAAAGCATCGTGGTCTAGCTTGGGGGTGGCTAGTGGTAAATCCGTCTGGAGTCACTGAGCCTACGGTTGGGTGGAAATGAGCACCCCTATCAGAAATCAAATCACACCTGGTGTTTCTAATAAGTGTTTATATCTTGTATCTTGAATTGAATATCCTAGACACATGCTCATGTTTATACGCTCATAAATGGTTTCTATATAGAAGTGTTTGCCTTGTGTTTTGATTGAAAATAATGGATGCATGCTTATACTTATATGACCATAATCGGTTTATGTATAGAATGACTAAGTTTAGAATATGATTCTGTTCCCTTGAGATTTGTTCCATCTACTTGACTCATGCTATGTCCTGGTTTGATTTCTCGAAGGCACCTCCTCCCAGAAAGTTTCCTTGCATTCCAGAACTGGAGTGAGTTCCTTGAAAATATTACCATTATAGTAAACCCACGAGTTTACTTTACCTCTGTCATAGAGTTCATAGCTTGGTCAATTAGGAAGGCTTTTTAGTCAGGTCACCAATCCTAGAGATAATTACCCAAGAACCCTCTGGAGGATCATGTGATCTGAGTCTGGAAACCTTGTACAAGAAAGAGTAGTTTTCTCAGGTTTTGGCGTTTCAGTACCCAGGAAACCAAAGGAAAAACCCCTCGTCTTCACTAGTCATGAAATCCTGGTACAAGAAACCCCGAATTGGTTTAGCATGAATAAGTTTCAGCGTTTCGGCACCAGGGAAACCAAAGAGAAAGACCCCTCATCTTTGCCAGTCAAAAAATCCTGGTATACGAAACCCTGAACCGGTTTAGCGTGAATATGTTTCAGCGTTTTGACACTCAGGAAACCAAAGGGCAAGACCCCTCATCTTTGCCAATCACGAAATCCCGATATACAAAACCCCAAATTAGTTTTGCGTGAATAGGTTTCGGTGTTTTGGCACCCGGGAAACAAAAGGGCAAGACCCCTTGTTTTCAACATTCACGAAATCCTGGTATACGAAACCCCGAATCGGTTTAGCGTGAATAGGTTTTAGTGTTTCAACACCCAGGAAACCAAAGGGGAAGACCCCTCGTCTTCGCCAGTTGTGAAATCCTGGTATATGAAACCCTGAATCGGTTTAGCGTGAATAGTTTCCGATGTTTCGGCACCCAGAAACCAAAGGGCAAGACCCCTCATTTTTGCAAGTCATGAAATCCCAGTACACGAAACCCCGATGCACTTTTTGGATGAGCCCTAGGTCACCAGACATGGTCTTATGGTAGGAAGGAGGAGTCTTGAAAGGATTTGGACCGTCCATTTGTAGAGAATGTGTGCGAAGGTCTAAAGCCACCGGGGTTCTAGAGATCAGGGAAATAGGAGTGAAGACCCCGCCAAAATCCTGAAAGGTAGAATGCCAAGATTTAATCTGGGTCATTGATCAAGTCGACGATATGGACCATAGATCCGGATGATACCGGGCTTTCAGGTTTTGGGTATTGAAGGAACAAGGGTTCCTTGCAACAGGAATCTTGAAAGCCGAGTTCTGGTAGCACCATTTGGTGTTAGCATGTGTTCACTGAGGTGGTCACATGGAGTAGGAAAAAGAGGAGCCAAGGAGCTCATTAACCCCATTTCGGGTTTCGACACTTCAAGGGGACAGGGAGTTGGGGAGAGCTAACACAGAGAAATCCCGAAACACGAAATATGGAAGCACCTTTTTGGTAATGCCTGTGGTCATAGACAACGATCACATGGAGGAGGATAAGGGAAGGGATGGTCTATGCTAGGCCCCATAGAAATTTAGGCATTCTATACCTCGAAGAAAAGATGAAAAAGACAAAAAAGTCTAGGTTGTCGTCATAGATATGTGACAAATTGGTATCAGAGCATGGTTACAACACTTGGCCTGCTTGAGCTCATGGAAAATTTGTGCAAAAACTCCATTTGAAGTACTCTTAAAAGGAGTAACTGTCTATCTTAACCCCCTTTATCAAAAGCCAAAGTTAAGAATGAAAATTTCTATTGTGTGTATGCATTTGAAAAATATGAATTATGCGCTGATTGTGAATGAATATAATGTTGACTAACAACAAATGTTTTTCTTGCACAACAAGTGGACGATCAACCGTGGGAAACTGCAGACACATAGAATGGTGATGCACCACGAAGTGGGGGATGGCTCCCACAATAGAGACGAAGAGTCTAACGAAAGGAGAGTGGTAGAGACCCTTACGGATCTAGCTGAGACTATGAGAAGCCTCATGGTTGAACTATAGAGCTGCAAGGCCAACAACAAGAGGTTGATAAAATAGTAAGAGAAGAAAATGGAAATTAATGCAGTCTTGTTGCAGAGTTTATCTGACATACAAAGACAATTGCAGCATGGACCTGACACCAGTCACGTGGACCAACGACAAACAAAGAGAAGTCGAAGCCCACCTGGGATACGAAAATGTGGTATTTTAAGTGGCCACACTAGGAGGAGCACCTTGAGAAAGGTCCACCCCAAAGATAAGGGACAAGCGTCAGACTATTCCTCTTGAAAGGAAACTGGCGACTTAGAGGGAGCTTCTAGTAGCAGAATGAGTTCTTATTCCCGAAGAAAATGGAAGAAGCGAAATCATTCCAAAAATCATCATCTTGAAGAATTCAAGAAGGCCAAACCACCCTCTTTCGACGGTGAAATAAAGAAGGGAGAGGAAACGGAGGCCTGGCTGCTTGGACTAAAGAAGTATTTCAGAATCCATGACTTCTCAAAAAACTTGAAGGCCCGAGTAGGCACTTTCAAATAGAATGGGAAGGCTTCCATTTGGTGGGAAGACCTTAAGAATGTAAAAGGGATTCACGAAGAAGACCTATCTTGGGAATGGTTTAATAAATACTTCAGGAAGAAGTATCTGTCGGAAAAGTATTTCGACGAAAAGACTAAGGAATTCTATGAACTCAAGCTGGGGCAACTCACCATAGATGAATATGTCAACAGATTCCTCGAGTTGCTGAGGTACGTACCCTATATAAAAGTAGAAAAGGAAAAGGTGCAACAATTCATCAGTGGACTACCTAAGGACTATCAGAATAGAATTGAGTTTGATGAGCCAAAGACCCTAGAAGACACTATCCAAAAGGAAAGATATTGTTATGAAAATCTTGGTCATCAGACAAAACCTCGTGAAGGTTGGAAGCAGAAGAATAGTTGGGATTCCAGAAAAAGGGGTTTAAATCCCCAAGATTTAAAAACTATAAAAAGGACTCAAGGATGAGCTTCCCAACTCGAAGTGCACACCAACAAAATTTCCCCTCCCAGAGCAGAAATAAACCTTTTGGATCTACCCCAGGAAAGATTGATAACCCGAAGACAGAACCCTTGAAATGTTGGGGTTGTGGAGAAGAACATCTACTGAGGGACTGCCTGCACCGACAATAGAATAGTCAGAGAATATACAACATTCAAGAAGCTACCACCATCAATGACGTGGCCAAGAGTGTGCCGCAAATTTATGCAACCTTGGATAATAAACAAGCTGACCACCAAGATTCAGTGGTGGCAATGGAAGGTATGATCACCAACCATCTAGTGTCTATTCTAATTGACCTTGGTTCAAATTTTAAGTTATATATCCCCTAAGGTTATTGATAAGTGTAAATTATAGCCACATAAACACGCCAAGCCATGGTTGGTACAATTATCCACTTGCATCAAAAGAAAGGTAGCGGAGGTCATACCAGCTTGCCAATTCACTATGGGTGAATTCCCCACCCAAGAAACCCTTAACATACTACCCCTAGGATCATATGACCTGTTGATTGGTATGGACTATATAGCCACATATAAAGCTAGATTATATTGTTACCATAAAACCTTAGAATGTGTAAGTGAAGAAGGAAGAAGGATAACCCTTCAAGGGATCCAAAAACTTGTCTCGGTGAGGCGAATATCAGCCCTTCAAATGAGAAAGTATTGCAGAAAGGGATGTCCACTATATGTGATACAGGTGTTGGAATCAGTTGAAGATGACAAACCAAGCCTCAAAGACCACCCCACACT
>JZKD02S2013038.1:153304-171285 GCA_000966675.3 Picea glauca
GTCTCCATGGGGAGCACCAGTCCTATTTGTGAAAAAGAAAGATGGTACCCTCCAACTATGCATAGATTATAGACAACTCAATAAGGTAACCATAAAGAACAAGTACCCCTTACCCTATATTGATGACTTGTTCGATCAATTGGGAGGTGCTTCCATCTTCTCAAAGATTGACTTGATATCTAGATATCATCAAGTCTGAATAAAGGGTGAAGACATCCACAAAACTACCTTCAGGACGAGATATGGTCACTATGAGTTTGTGGTAGTACCATTTGGATTAACTAATTCCCCTGCCACTTTTATGTGCTTGATGAACAATGTGCACAGAAAATTCCTAGACAAATTTGTACTAGTTTTTATTGATGATATATTAATTTACTCCAAGAATAGAGAGGAACATGAGGAACATCTTAGACTTGTGCTTCAAGTGCTAAGAGAACATCATCTCTATGCCAAATTTAGCAAGTGCGGTTTTTTCCAGAAGAAAATACATTACTTGGGTCATGTCATATCTGAAGAGGGAGTAGCAGTAGACCCTAACAAGAGCAGGTCTATCATGGAATGGCCTACCCCAAAGGACGTTTCATATATCAGATCCTTTATGGGCTTAGCAGGATACTATAGGAGGTTTATAAAAGGATTCTCCAAGATTGGTTGTCCAATCACTACCCTCCAGAAGAAGGGAGCTAAATTCACGTGGACACAAGAATGTGAAGAAAGATTTCAATCCCTAAAAAATCTACTGACCCACGCACCCATGTTGAATATTGTCGATCCTGAAGCTGACTTCCTTGTGTGCACAGATGCCTGCAAGGAAGGGCTCAGAGGATTCCTTATGCAAGGAAGAATTGTAGTCTGCTATGAATCCCAAAAATTGAATGAGCACGAAGTCAACTATGTGATCCATGATTTAAAGCTGTCCTCCATAGTGCATGCCTTAAAAATGTGGAGGCATTACCTCCTGGGAAGGAAATTTGTACTTATGATAGACCACTGTGGATTGCGATATCTGTTTGACCAACAAAAACTCAATACCAGACAAGCTAGGTGGATGGCCCTCCTTAGCGAGTTTGATTTTGAAATCAAACATGTTAAAGGAAAGGAAAATAAGGTGGCCGATGCCCTTAGCAGAAGTATGAAAACAATTCACCTAGAAACAATGAGCACCTGCGAGACGAATGTCAAAGAAAGAGTCAGGAATGCACAAGAAATAGACACATCCTTCCAGACCATGACCTCGTACTTGGAGAAAGAACCCACAGGGATAAAGTATGAAGGCTACCATATGATAGATGGAGGTCTGCTAACTTACATAAATAGATTGTATATTCCAGATTGTGATGACTTGAAGAGTTTCATAATGGATGAACTACATAAAAGACCATATACTGGTCACCCGGGATATCAGAAGATGATCACAGCCACTAGGAAATAATTCTATTGGCCTGGGTTAAATAAATACATAGCTAAGTATTTAGCTAAGTGCCTAGAATGCCAACAGGTTAAAGAAGAATACTGACACCCAGCATGATTATTACAACCTCTACCAATCCCGGAATAGAAATGGGAAACCATTTCCATGGGTTTCATCACCGGATTACCAACCTCGACCAGGCAGAATGACACCATCATGGTGGTAGTGGATAAATTGAGCAAGTCCACCCATTTTATCTCGGTCAAATCGACTTGCAAAGAAATAGATATTGCCAGCATATTTATGAAGGAGATATTCAGACTACATGGTATGCCTAAAAAGATCGTGTCTGACAGAGACACGGAATTTACTTCCAACTTTTGGAAATCCTTGATGGTTGGTCTAGAGACCAAATTATTGTTTAGCACAGCCTATCATCCTCAAACCTTTGGACAGATGGAAAGAGTGAACCAAATATTAGAAGACATGCTAAGAATGCATGTAATGCATCAACCTAGAAAGTGGGAAGATTACCTGCCACTGGTGGAATTTGCCTACAATAACAGCGACCAAGAATCTCTAAGATGAGTCATTTTGAAGTCCTCTATGGTAGACCATGCAACACTCTAGTCAGTTGGAGTAACCCAGTAAAAATAATTACTATTGGACCCAACATGTTGAAAGAAACAGAACAACAAGTGATTCAGATAAAACAAAATCTAAAGGTCACTCAGGACAGACAGAAACGTTATGCCAACCGAAAAAGAACTCCAAGAGAATTCAATACGGAAGGCCATGTATATCTCAGAGTTAGGCCCAGGAAGAGCTCCCTGAGGATGGGAGCTTGTTCAAAGTTGGAACCTCGATATTGTGGACCCTTTGAATTTCTATATAGAGTGGGACCTGTAGACTATAGGCTAGCACTTCCTCCCACAGTAAAAGCACATAATGTTTTCCATGTTTCATTATTGAAGAAATATGTACACGATTCTAATCATATAATTGACTGGTCTGTGATCCAAGTGGAACCGGAGGGAGAATTCCTGCCAGAAACTCAATTCATATTGGATAGAAAGGAAACCCCACTCAGGAACCAAACCATTGTACAGGTCAAGATGCAGTGGAAACATTTTGGCCCAGATGAGGCTACATGGGAAATGGAAGATGCCATGAAACATGCATATCCGATTTTGTTTACTTCTGTACATACACGTCATATTGATAGATAGAACATCGAGGATGATGTTCCTTTAATGGGGAGGGAATTGTAACACCTTGTTTCCTCCAATATGTAAAACTAACTATATTGGCCAAGAACTATGGCAAACTCAAAGATGTGAATGTTTGATTTGATGGACCTTTGTATAAAAGGTCGATGAATGTAAATTATGTTATGATTATGTGTTGCATGACTGCTGGGAGGGGGGATGTGCTAAAAGAGACCACGATGGATAATGAGAGGTGGTGGAAGGGACCTGGAATAGTTGTGTTAACTTCCACCGAACCAATACCGTACTAGGTTTTACTTGCTCAAAGACCAAAGCAACTCTCTAACCCTGGAATGAATTACCCACTAGGATGGTAGGTGGGGAGGCTCCTCAAGAGTTAATGAGGGGATGGGGGTGAACCACCCATCCGTAGAAGATCTCAGACCTGACCACAAACAGGGGAATTCGTGCCACACACAATCTTGTAGAAAAAGTCAAGAAAGGAAGTGTGGGAAAACAAAGAAGAAAAAGCGCTTGACAGGGATCACGAAAGAGAACTGGAGAAACTATGGAAACACAGGGAGTTCTAAACATAGGAGAAGGAGAGTAACCTTTATCCTAGATTATTTTTTTGTATCAGGAGAAGGAGAGAAACCTTCGTCCTTGACTTACGTTGAGTGGGACATAGGAGACTGAATCTCAAAGCATCGTGGTCTAGCTCGGGGTGGCTAGTGGTAAATCTGTTTGGAGTCACTGAGCCTACAGTTGGGTGGAAACAAGCACCCTCTCAGCAGTCGCATCACACCTGGTGTTTCTGATAAGTATTTATATCTTGTATCTTGAATTGAATATTCTAGACGCATGCTCATGTTTATACGCTCATAAATCATTTCTGTATAGAAGTGTTTGCCTTATGTTTTGATCGGAAATAATGGATGCATGCTTATACTTATATGACCATAATCGGTTTATGTACATAATGAATAAGTTCATAATATGAGTCTATTCCCTTGAGATTTGTTCCATCTACTTGACTCACACTATGTCTTGGTTTGATTTCCCGAAGGCACATCCTCCCAGGAAGTTTCCTCGCTTTCCAAAACTATAGTGAGTTCCTTGAAAAGACTATCGTTATAGTAAACCCACAAGTTTACTTTACCCCTGTCATAGAGTTCATAGCTCGACGAATTAGGAAGGATTTTCAGTCAGGTCACCAAGCCTAGGGATAATTACCCAAGAACCCTCTGGAGGATCATGTGATCTAAGTCTGGAGACCTTGTACAAGAAAGAGTAGTTCTCTCAGGTTTCGACATTTCGGCACCTGGGAAACCAAAGGTCAAGACCTCTCATCGTTTCTAGTCATGAAATCCCGGTATACAAAACCTCGAATCGGTTTATCATGAATAGATTTTGGTGTTTCAGAACCCAGGAAACCAAAGGAAAAGACCCCTCGTCTTTTCTAGTCGTGAAAACCCGGTATACAAAACCTTGAATAGGTTTAGCGTGAATAGGTTTCAGTGTTTCGGCACCTGGGAAACCAAAGGGCAAGACCCCTCGTCTTCACTAGTCATGAAATCTTGGTATACAAAACCCTGAATCAGTTTAGCGTGAATAGGTTTCGATGTTTCAGCACCCAGGAAACCAAAGGGCAAGACCCCTCATCTTCACCAGTAGTGAAATCTCGGTATACGAAACCCTGAATCAGTTTAGTATGAATAGGTTTCAGCGTTTCGGCACCCGGGAAACCAAAGGGAAATACCCCTCATCTTCGCCAGTCGCGAAATCTCGGTATATGAAACCCCGAATCAGTTTAGCGTGAATAGGTTTGGGTGTTTCGACACCCAGGAAACCAAAGGGAAAGACCCCTTGTTTTCGCAAGTCACGAAATCCTAGTACATGAAACCTCGATGCGCTGTGTGGATGAGCCCTAGGTCACCAGACAGTCTCTTATGGTAGGAAGGAGGAGTCTTGAAAGGATTTGGAACATCCATTTGTGAGCCACTGGGGTTTTGGAGATTGGGGAAATAAGAGTGAAGACCCTGCCAAAATCCCGAAAGGTTGAATGCCGAGATTTAATCTGGGCCATTGATCAAGTTTCCGATCTGAACTGTAGATCCGGATGATACCGGGCTTTCGAGTTTCAGGGATTGAAGGAACAAGGGTTCCTTGCAACAGGAATCTCGAAAGCTGAGTTCTAGTAGTTCCATTTGGTGTTAGCATGTGTTCACTAAGGTGGTCACATGGAGTAGGAAAAAGGGGAGCTAAGGAGCTCGTTAACCCCATTTCGGGTTTCGACACTTAAGGGGACAGGGAGTCAGGGAGAGCTCGCACATAGAAATCCTAAAACGTGAAAGATGGAAGTGCCTTTTTGGTAAGGCCTGTGGTCATAGCCAACGATCACATGGAGGAGGATAAGGGAAGGGATGGTCTACACTAGGCCCCATAGAAATTTAGGGATTCTGTCCCTCAAAGAAAAGATGAAAAAGACAAAAAAATATAGGTTTTTGTAGTGGGTATATGACATGAAGGGACAGATGTTGGTTGTCAACATGGAAAGCATGGAAATGACTATTGTTGGAACACGAGAACCCTGTGATATGCCATGATCACCATAAAGAATGTTGTTTCGTGGTAACACAGGACAGAGGGACACCTCAACAAGAGAAATTTAGAGGGATGCCTTGGTTGTAAGAGTTAGTGAATTCTTTGAAGCTCTTTTTGTGCTATAAATCCTTGGCAGGAAAGATGGATCACTCGAGGGACTATATAGTAGAGAAGGGGATTCCTGAGCTTGATCTAGGAAGGTGAGTGACCGCAAAGAAGAGGAGACTTCGATGACATTTGTAATTTATTGATTACAATCATGAGAACAATGGGTATGTCAAGGAAAATAGATAGCCAAGTAATTGTGACATCCATATGGATGTAGATACATGAACCACACATATAAGTTTTGTGTTTATGTGTTAATTTTCCTCTTAAATTATGAACAACAATAAAACATTTTTCCATAAAATTTGGGATTAATATGCTTGTTGTTTGAAATTGTTGTAGGCATGAGAAAGAAGAGGAAAACATTGTTGAAGTAGATGAAAAATGAAAAGATGGTTGGTGTTGTTGAGATGAAAAGAACATCGAGGATGGTGTTCTTTTAAGGGGGAGGGGATTGTAATGCCCATGTTTTTCCCAATTTGTAAATGTAAATTATATTATGGTTTACACAAACTAGTTGATTGTGGGTGTTGGTGCAATTATATGTATAATATATTACCAAACATAAATTATCTATCGGGATTCGTAATCAATAGATTTCTTACACTATATATGCCAGAAACATGTGGTTTAACTATGTCTGATGAGTATAGCCTAAATAAAAAACACTCAAAACCATCACTCTGTTTTACAATTTTCAATCTATCTTCCTCACACAGCTTAAAGATCAGAAAGAAAAACTCATAAATAAAATCCAACAAACATGTGATCTAAAGGTTCTTGCTCAGGTAATGAATCTTTCCATTTATAGGCTCATGAAATAAAAATATGGACTTTGACTTTGTCCCCTGTAGCAACTAATTTCAATAGTAAATTGTAATCACTTTATACACACAATATTCAAAAGGAAATCACTTATAACTTAATCAATTATGGAAGAAAATCCAGGTGTAGTGAGATACTCCATTATAGGTTCATGTAGGGTGGGAGATGGAGATCTTACTCCTATAATAACTCACTTCAAACTTGCAATAAATTCTTATCTAATTATGTACACTCTTCAAAATCAATTGATGCAACACAAAAGGAAATTCAATACAATCTTCCAATCTTGCAATTCTGGAAAAATACTTCATTTCTACACAGGAAGCAGAAATCTTATCGAGATTTTCCATTTGTTGGTTCATGTAATACGAAATATGGACTCTCGATTTGATCCCATACTAACAAACTTAAGACTTCTAAATAAATTTTGAAGGCAATCACAACAGTGTAATTAAATTCACAACTCATTCATAAATATCTAGCAATCACAATATGGTATCAACACTATGTAAATTTGAATTAAAAATTAATAGAAAATCGAATTAATAGATGCAATATTAGGTACCGAATAAATAACAAATAGGTGCAGGAATGAAAAGCTACATTAATAATTTACAACAGAATTACCAGGCTATATCGGTGGGCCCTTAATGATACCAACAAGGAAGTTTTTAAAACTCATGGAATATCAAAGTCTAAAGAATGCATAAAATCATCGAACCTGAATTTGTATTAACCTTTAGCCAACAAGTAGTAGTTTACGAGTAATCCATATTCAAAACGAAATATGGTAGCATGACATTATTATATGTCCCTTCCTCAAACCTATGATGTCTTATTTATACATAAAAAACCATTATGGTGTAGTTGAGATCAAATCCTAAAGTTCAGATCTCGAATTTTACATTTCTGGGCACAAATCTAAAAAAATTGGGTTTTTCATCAATTTGGGAAAATTTGAGTTGAAGATCCACCCATAACTCTTAAAATGTTTTGAATTTTGAAAATCATCTTATATTTTACTCAATTTTCCATATTCTAGACAAAACCTGTATCGTATAATTTCTAGATCTGATACCATATGCACAAAAATCGAGGCACAAGTTAGCAGTTTGAGATTTCTACTATTTTTTGCAGAATCATTCCCCCTGCACTGGAGGTCCACACGTGCAATATGGGTGAATTATTCCACATGTGTTCACATCTCGATAATATTCTAGACAAAACCCATGTCCCTGATTTTCCTCTAGAAGCATTTTCGAACTATATCTAGTATCAGATGCCTGTAGGATGCTAGTACTAGATGAGCACAGGTGACAAATAAACACTGGTACCATATGAACACAGGTATCGGATGACTGTAAAACCTTATGGTACCATATGACTTGGAGTATGAGTATCGAATGACCTTGAGTGTTGTCTTAGAACCTTGTCTTAATACGATTTCCACAACAAGGCTATTAGATGGAATAAAGTGCATCGATAACCATTCTAACTATCAATAAACCATGAAAATCACACGTTAAACATTTATTACCTCATGTAAATCAAGATATATCCAAATGAGTGTATCATTAATAAAAATGAATGGATTACTCATAGTTTTAGGAAACATATTCAATATAGGTCGCAAAAGTAAGGTGTTTGTGGATGTCAAAAAGGAGACCCAAAAGTGGGGTGAATATTTAAAAATTATTGGCCATGAGCCCACTAGAGGAAAGAGTGAGGAAACCTAGAAAGGGAGGGGGGGGTTCATCATGTTAAGATGACCCAATCCTCCTTGTTGAAATATCTGATTTGGAAATAATAAGTTATTTCCCTTTTTTTCTTGATTTCAAAGTAAATTAGTTAATGAGGGAGGATGGTAGTTGAACAACCAACTACCCCAAATGAATCCAGGCATGAGAGATTAGGTGAGGAAAATAGAAACTGTCAACCATAGGTACAATAAGTGTCATTTTATATAGCCCCAGTTTGACCCCACGGGTTCCTTCTAGAATAAGGAAGAGGATGGTCAAGAACATTCTTGTGTGGTGAACATGTGCATGGGAGGGCCTTTAGGGGGTGATTACGTGAGGGGTTAGAGGCACAGAAGGAGGGGAGTGAGCCCATGAATGGGAAGAGAGATGAGGATATAAAATTTAGAATTTTTTTGTGGGGCCTAGTGGAGAATCCAGGAACCTGACCTAAGAAAGAGGTCATGAGATTGATGCTTTGAGGGTATATGATAAACCTCAATTAGGCCTGGGCTAGGTGGGTGACAAGATATTTTTTCTAAGATTAATGTAGCCCTCATTTACCAATCTATCTGAGAACCAGAGAGAAATCTCTCTAGTGGTATCATGGCTTGGCATGGGGGTGGCTCAAACTATAGAGATTTAGTGCATTTGAGCCTATGGTTGGGTTGAAAGGTGTACACCCATAGTCAGTTGGTTGGTTAACTTCTTTGCAACACAGATAAGTACTTGTATGCTCTGCGAGTAGAGTGAAAATAATGATTGTTGTATGTATTTTCTCTTAAATGGGCATGCCTTGAAATGAACTGAATGGTTTTAACTTGTGATGCATTCATAGTAATGATGCTTGTTTCATTGGAAATCCTTGCATGTCAATGACTGTCGGATGGAAAGAGGTAAATGTACACACACACACACACATATGCTTTATGTGTGCATGAGAAGTAAATGGACACACACTCACACATAAATATATATGATGTACTAATCGGGTTCCCATATAAAGGAAATTGGTTCCATATGAATCAAATGATAACTCTTGAGGGGGATGCAATGTCAAATTATCCTAAAAGGGGTAAAAAACTAATTGTAAACCTTGATTATTTCCTATTTTGGGAAAGGAAGGATTGCAAGGCCTAGAGTCTTCATCGGAAGCTCATGAATCGATAGAAGTAGTGAAAAAATATGGTAGAGTGAGCTTGGAAGAGACGGTGCAATGATCAAGTCCCATGTTTATCCCTCATTTGTCAACACCCTTACAGATAGAACCAGGAGAAGAGTCATAGGAGTACTAAGGCCAAACTTAAACCATAATCCCACTCAAATCCATGTGATAACTAGCAAGACACAGGATTCGTTGGATCAATGAAGGATTCAAATCATAGTTGTCTAATCATACCGAACATATGTGAGCTAGGATAAGGTATCAAGTAATCTGAATGTTAGGCCCCCAGAGTATTGGGATACCTAGAAAATGGCCAGAAAATTATACCCGGAAAATCAAGGTTTGCATGGGTGGTTCCACCCCCTTTTTTTCATGTAAACAAGAGAAAATTATGTCATGATGATGTGTTGTGCCAACCTGGTAGACATGGCATCAAGAAATTGACACTTAGCAGTGTTTTATTAGTCGGTGGAGTGGGTGCGTGGGCCATGTTGGGATAAAACTTGTAGGGACCTAACCTCCCTAACCCCTCATGTAGGTAGAATAATATAATTCCATGTAATAAAGGCCAATATTAATATGGCCTAGCAATAAGGAATAATAAGTCAAATGTAAGAAGACCTAATATAAGCTTCCACTTCTTGAAGGACCATCCTCTAGATTGTTCTTTTGGATAGCTAGATTTAGTATAAATAGGAGAAGAGGGTATGAGAAATCTTGTCTTGGAGATTATTGTAATAGAGCTTTGTTTGTTGGAGGTTTCCCCCTTGAAAAGGCAAGTGAACATTGTTATCATTAATCAAGGTGCTCTTTCTGGTGTTATTCTGGTATTATTCTGGTGTTTTTTTGGTTATATCATTGTTGCTCTGCCATTTCTATGCTAAAATATTTATGCTCTGCATACTATTTTATATCTAGAATACTACAAGTGATATCAGAGCACCTTCCTTGGCAGAAAATTGTGGGTTAATTTTTTTTTTTCAGGGTAGAGACATATTTTGGCATCTTAAAGCTACATAGATCTATCGTTCAATGCATAAATCCACGATCGGGGAAGCATACATGCAAGAAATACAAGTGGCTTTTAATCTCACATCTATTGGCCACCCTTGTAACCCATGTTAGTACCCCTTTGAGTGGTAGCACATCAGAAAACACCTGTATATGGATCAACCTAAATATGTTGAATCCCTCCATACATAAACTGATTGGTCTCCTTACTACTATTGTTCCACTGAGAACAACACTCATGAATATACTCTCTAATAACTAGGTAGTCAGGTAGTATGGCTAAAGGCACAGTCTAACCCCCTTAGTTGGTTCTCTGAGATATTGGGTCGAGTACTACTGTTGGACCCCACATGTATATTAGAGAGCTATAGCACAAGGAAAACCCTTTTATGTAGAAACCCTAAATATCCTACCCCTAGGACCAAAAAAAAAATAGAACAAACAAGATCTATTGCCACGCAGCCGTGTCTTCTACATTCTGGTTGCGAAATTACTACACATTTCCTCTTGTTAAGCATTTGGGAATTTTGTCACTGTAGTATTATTCAGGCTAGAGTATAACTCTGCAGGAGTAAAATGAATAGTGGTCCTACTGGTATAGTTATTTGGGAGCTATCCCAGTGGGTTCCTCTCTTCTCCCCGATTCCAGTGATACCTATCATTTTTAACAAAACAAATTTTTTGACCTAACCCTTCTCTGACACCCTTATTTGGCCCCTATTCCATTGGATCCCTCTTTTCTCCCTGATTGTAGTGGTACCTATAATTTGACACCCTTCTTCTTAGTGGTCCCACCCACCCCTCCAGACCCCTTTTGTTTCCCCTATACCATTTTACTTCCATTTTTCCAAATGGGTACCACACTAGCCCAAGAACTCAATACCTTGATTGCTGACACCAACCAGAACAAGGAAGACATCAAGAATATAAATGAAAACCTTAGCTCAATAAATCCATCTATTCAGTTCCTCTAGGAACAATGTTCCTACATCAAATACCTCAAAGACCTAAAAGCCACCTTTGAACACTTCATGGGTCATTCTTAGAACCCTTCCTCTTATGAACAACCATCTTATCAGGATGACCATGACTCTTCCCATTACCAAGGTTCTTATACTACCCATTTTTCTTGATACCTCTACCCTCCCATAATTGAGGTGAAAAAATTTGATGGATTGGATCCCACATGTTGGGTCACCCAAATGGAACATTATTTCTCTTTGCATGGAATTATTGATTATTTATCCAATCTTTGTTATGGTGTCCTACATCTAGATCTGGAACAATGGAAATGGTGGAAATGGAAAAAAAAGGCATGCCAAGGGTATGTTGCTTGGACACAGTTTGTGGCCGAACTTTATGACCTCTTTGACTCTAACACGGTCGTTTGACCAATAAAGCAGTCTGGGATAGTGGAATACATTATTGCCACATTTTAGCATTTAGCTTTCAGAACGGAGGGCATGACAGATGATTTCTTTAGGGAATTCTTTATCAGTTGCCTCAAAGATGAAATCCGTTCCCATGTTCTCATGACATGACCCCATACTTAGTTGTAAGATATTCAATGAGACAAGGAAGAACAATATATTGTATCCTCCCAGACCTGTAAACCCTTCTTTCCTCCTCGTTCTGAACCCACCAATTATGCCCCTCCTGCAACTCCCCTCAAGATCCAAAAATTAACCAGGGCTGAAATGGTTGAACACCAACTCAAGGGTCTTTTTTATAATTGTGATGACAAATATTTTCCCGGGCACACGCGTAAGGAACAAAATATTTTTATGGCTGTGACTGAGGATATTTTTGAAGAATATGTTGTTGTTCCACCTGTGGAGGAACTACCACCGCCATCTGATATGACTCCACCCTTTGATCCACCAGACGTTGACCCAATGATTTCACTTAATGCCCTCATTGGCTTCTCTGCTTCCCAGACTCTCAAATTAATTGGTTACATCAAAAATACGAAAGTCATCATCCTTGTGGACAATGGTATCACCCATAATTTTATTCATCCTCTCATTTCCAAAGAAGTCAATTGTTACATCTGTGTCATCAATAATTTTTAAATCATGATTATCAATGGCAGTTCCATGAAATGTGGGGGACGATGTGAAAATGTGTGACTCCAAATTGGTCAGTATCACCTCAAATCCCATATGTTTTCTATAGACATGGGTGGTTGTGACATTGTTCTTGGTTTCGAATGGTTACACACTCTAGGCCCCATTCTCATGGATTTTAAGGACTTAATAATGAAATTCCACCAGGAAGGACAAAAATATAAGTTCCAAGGCATCACAATAGGCTCCCTTGAGATCATCAATTCCCATCACATGGAAAAGATCCTAAAAAATGTTCATTCGGTCATTATAGCCCAACTCCACTCCATTCATGTTTTTGAGACACCTTTTGTGCATCCCGAACACCAATATATCCACTCCCACCACCAAGTTTCTTTTACCACTCCCAAAGAACTTCCCCCTTCCCGTGGATTCCATGATCATTCCATCCCTCTCATCCCGGATAGTCTTCCTCCGAATGTTTAGCCTTATCATCATCCCTTTTCCGAGAGGAATGAAATTAAGAAAATTGTTCATGAATTGCTAGAATCATGTGTTATCCATCTCAATACTATCCCCTATTCTTCTCATGTGGTCATGGTACTCAATAAAAAAGGTACTTAGTGCATGTGTCCTAATTTCCATGCCCTCAACAAACTCACAATCAAAGACAAATTCCCCATTTCTTTCATTGATGACCTCTTGGATGGATTGAGTGGTTCTCAGTACTTCACCAAAATGGATCTATGTTCTAGCTACCACCAAATCCATATGAAAGAAGAAGATATTCCCAAGATTGCATTTCTCACTCATGAGGGTCATTATGAATTCTTGGTAATGCCATTTGGATTGTGTAATGCTCCTTCCACTTTCCAAAGTCTTATGAATCATGTATTATGTCCTTTTCTCTGTCCTTTTGTATTAGTTTTCTTTGATGATATTCTCATCTATAGTAAAAATTGGCCATCCCATCTCTCCCATGTGAATCAAGTTCTCCATCTACTCTCGAAGCACCAACTTTTCCTCAAACAATCTAAATGTGCCTTTGGTGCCTCAGAAGTTGAATACCTAGGTCATCTCATCAACAAGGATGGTGTCTGAGTAGATCCTAAGAAAATTAAATCTATGTAGGATTGGCCTCACCCTAAAAATCTTAAGAGCTTGCATGGTGTTTTTGGTTTAACGGACTATTATAGGAATTTTGTTCGGAATTATGGAAAAATTGCATCTCCTCTCACTTCTATCCTTAAAAAGAATGATTTCACTTGGAATTTAGTTGTGGATCATTCCTTCCAAGCCTTGAAAGATGCTATGTTCTCGACCCCTGTCCTAGCACTTCCAGACTTCATAAATACATTCGTATTGGAATGTAATGCTTCCAAGAAAGGAATTGGAGCCATCCTCATGCAAGATGTCAAACATTTGGCCTTCACTAGCAAATAGCTTTCAAAGAGACATTTGGGCCAATCCATTTATGAAAAGGAAATGTTATCTATTATGCATGTTGTGGATCTCTGGCATCCTTGTTTATTCGACCAATGATTCTAAATCAAAACTGATCATCAGAGTCTCAAGTATTTCCTAGAACAACAAATTTCATCCCATCGTAGAAAAAATGGGTGAACAAGATACTTGGCTATGATTATGAGATCATTTACAAGAAGGGAAAGGAAAATGTAGTGGTCGATGCTCTTTCTCGGAAATATGAAGAAGACAAGTCAATTTTCTCCCTCTCCTTCATTGTACCATATTGGCTCCAAGTTGTTCGTTAGGAATGGATGAAAGACCCCAAAATTTCTAGCATGCTCCACCAATTGCAACACAATTCTTCAGTTTATCTAGGCTACTCTTGGCACAATGAAGAGCTCCTCTACAAAGGCCATTTTTATTTATGCAAGAAATCACAACTTAAATCCAAAGTGATTTCTGAACTTTATGCCTCACCCACAGTCAGGCATTTAGGCTTTACCAAAACATATGAATGGGTCAAACATTCTTTTTTTCTGGAATGGTATGAAATAGGAAGTCCGCACCTTTGTGGTTGAATGTAAGGTTTGTCAACACAACAAGGGAGAAACTATCAAAGCTCCGGGAACACTCCAACCACTTCTGATTCCCCCTGCTATTTGGTGATATATTTCTATGGATTTCAATGTGGGATTACCTAAATCGGGTAATAAGTCATTCATCATGGTGGCCGTAGATTGTTTATCCAAATATTCTCATTTTTGTTCTCTTCAACACCCATTCACATCCACCATAGTGGCTCAAATATTCATGGATAATATCTTCAAGTTTCATGGCATTCCTAATTCTATTGTCTCTAATGGATATCCCACTTTCACCAACGATTTTTGGCAAGAATGTTTCAAGCTACAGGGCGCCCAATTGAATCTCAACACTGCCTATCACCCCAAATGGATGGCCAGATTGAAGTTGTCAACAAGTGTTTGGAAACATATTTTAGGTGTTTTTCATCTGAACGAAAAAATCAGTGGGCTCAATGGTTACCCCTAGACGAATGGTAGTACAACACATCTTACCATACATCTACTCACACGACTCCTTTTGAAGTAGTGTATGGCCAAAATACCCCATCGATTCTCTCATATATGTCAGGGGTCTCAAAGGTTCAGGAGGTTGAAAACAAATTACATTCTGAGAGGCTATTATTCATGCCCAAAAAGAAAATTTGGTCAAGGCTCGAAATCACATGAAGTAACAAGCATTTCAAGGTCATTATGAATGACATTTTGTTGAATGGGACCAGGTTTTTCTTCGACTACAACCTTATAAGCAGACTTCACTCAAAGTTGAAGAGTACCAGAAACTTGCGACCAAAATTTATGGTCCTTATATAGTGCTCAAGCGTGTGGGATTGGTGGCCTATCAGATAGCTCTACCTAGTCATTTGAAGATCCATCATGTTTTTAATGTTTCCATCTTAAACAAGGTGATTGGAACTAAGTGTCAAACTCAAACTCGTCTCCATGAGTTGGATGGAGAATTTTCCATATGGTTTCAGCCATAAGTAGGCATGGCCCATCGAGATCGTCTCATTCATCATTACACCATCAAGTAAGTGTTATTCCAATGGAAAGAAACAACTCCAGAAGACGCCACCTAGGATCCGACCACCATTCTACAACAATTTCCTCATCTTAATCCTTAAGGACAAGTCTGTTTTTCAAGGGGGAGGGCATGTTAGGGACCTAACCTCCCTAACCCCTCACATAGTGTTGGCACATGGGCATACCCAGGGTTAAGCTCCAAGAGCGCACCAACAAGCCCTAACTACTAGCCCTTTTGGCAACACCTGAGAGGCAGATGCAGTCTCACCCGAAGCAGCTATGGGGGGTTGTAGGACACAAATGTCTAAAACCAAGGGAATACAAAGTGGATCTGATACAAGAACAACACAACATCTAGATATCAATTACCAGCTTAGATCTACTTCACACAACTATCTATCAAATCTAACACAATAGTGCAATAACAATATATCCATAAAAAGAGAACACAACATCAATCACACATAACAAAAAGATGTACGTGGTTCACCCTCTCCCTGGGGCTATGTCCACAGAACTGTGCTTTATAATATATTAATATGAAAGCATACAGTTCTTATCTGCTCTTTTAGCTAGCAGGTCTTCTCTCTTTCTCTCTGTCTTCCCTCCCTGCACACCTAGTTGCAGGGTTGATCTTCGCACCCAGCTGAAGATCGTACAACAAAAACTTCCCTCACTTCTCAATGATTCTCTCTCTCTCTACAATAATCACTCACAACAAACTTGGAATGAGCAATAACAACAACAACAATGACAAACACCCATCCCAAGTCTTTTTGACCTTTATTTATACATTACAATATCTCATCAATAGCCTTAGGCCAAAACCTAAGTGTCAAACCCTAGATACCAAAACCCTAGGTGTCTAAAACCCTAGATCAACTTGACCTACGTATTCATAGCTTCGCCAACCCATCTTTCCCTACTTCTCATGTGATGCTCCAAAGCATCCAACGGTGGATTTTTTTTCTTTTTGATTTGAACATGATCTGTCATCCTTGTTGATCTGTCATCCTTGATCTCCTCATCCAACAACTTTCTTTCTCTTACTTCGCTCTGTATTTTCTACTCTTCTACTCACTTCGACCCAGTATCAGTCACTGTGTCTTCTAAACAATTTGCATTCTCTCTTTTATGCCTTACTCTTTTCTTACTTCCATCCCCAAGGGCCAACAAGCCCCCAACACTCACCTGTGACTCGTCCCGAGGCACTTCAGATCTGATCCTTCTGATTTTCTTCGTCCTCAGGCTGCACAGAGCAACCTGTGCTTTCTTCTCTTTCCTTCCCCACTATGTGTAGACTGTTTTTTTGTGTGTCTAGTACTGATTTTCAACTGCACCTGGTACCTAGACCCTTTTCCTTATGCTTTTAGTGAGAGCTACGAGGTAGCTGGATGTCATAGTACAGTTTCAACTGGCTCTTGTTCTCCAAACATTCCTTCCATTCTCCATTCAACGTATTCAACTATGCAGCTCCTCCTTCTATGACATAGACAACCTCATATGGCCCCAACCAATGTGTTTTGAAATTTCTTGGATGCTTCATGAATTTGTTGTCGTATATTAGTACCAAATAGCCTTGCTTAAATTCCTTCTTCTTGATGTGTCTGTCATGGTAGGCCTTTTCTCTTTCCTTCTGTACATGATGATGGAATCCTGCAATAAATTTGTCTTCTTCTAGTTCAACCAACTGCGCGAGCCTCTCTTGAACAATGTCAGTGTCATCCATATCTATAAAGGCTGTGATTCTTAAGCTTGGGACCAAATATTCCATCGGGGCAACTGCTTTGAGACCATAAACCAACTTAAAGGGGATCTGCATTATTAGCTTCTTGAAAGTGGCTTTATAGGCCCATAGTACTACTGGTACTCTTAAATCCCAGTCATCCCTATTCACACTACAAATCTTCGTCAGTGTTGTCTCCAAGATCTTATTGAATGCTTCAATTGTCTCATTCTCTTGCGGGTGTTAGGGTGTGCTCTTCTGATGTTGGACTACAAATTCATCGGTCAAGGATTCAATGGTCTTATTAATAAAATGTGTGCCTTGATCACTCATAAGGATATTTGGGCATCCAAACCTGGTTATGATGTCATCAAATATGAATCACGCAACTATAGTTGCACTACAATATCTAATTGCTCTTGCTTCAGCCCATCTGGTCAAGTACTTTTTCACAGTGATTATGTATCTAGCTCTTGTGCACTTGCGTGGTGGGTTTATAGGTCATGTGAAGTCAATGGCCCATTTCGCAAATGCTTGTAGGGTCAGTTGTGGTGCTAAAGGCATTTCATCGCTTCTGGATGTTTTCCCAACTCTTTGGCATACATCACAGTCTCTGTAATATTCCTTAGCATCTATGTGTAAGGTATCCCACCAAAGACGAACTCTAAGAACCTTTTGCACTGTTACTTTTCCTACATAGTGTCCTCCTGTGATGCCTTCATGATCTTCTGCGAGGATCAATGGTCACTCTACCTCCATAACACACCTCCTGAATATCTCATCAGGTCCCATATTATATAGTTGTCCATCTATAAGTGAAAAGTCTGCAGCATGCACTGCCAGTTATTTCTTTTGGGTGATTGTATATTCACTAAGTGCCATTCCTATTGACAGGAACTGGACTATCTTCACAAAGTGATCATCAATATTTCTAATGGCCAACAACTGTGCATATGGTAGTGTATCCTCCAAACTAGTAGGCTCTTCTCCATGTTCCAACCTCGTCAAGTGGTCAGGACCTTTGTTCATTCTTCCCGGCTTAATCAT
>JZKD02S2013038.1:179753-201072 GCA_000966675.3 Picea glauca
CATACCTGTAACAATATGGATCTAATGGTATCCTAAAAATCCATCTGTAAAAGAATATACCTCTTGCCCTACTACATTATCTAACACTTCATCAGTAAATGGTGTAGGGAATGGGTTATGCAAGCAAGCATCATTCATCTTCCTAATATCTACAAAGATCCTGATATCTATGGTATTTTTATCTTGCACTACCATAGGACTAATCCATTTTGATTCTTCTATAGGTTCTATGACTCCTACTTCAAACATTCTGTCGAGTGCAATCTTCACTTTCTCCTTATATTTAGGGTTCAATCTGTAGGGTCTCTATTTAATTGGCCTTGCATATGGTTTCAAAGGGATCCTCATCTCTCCCATGGGCCCTTTAATTCCCTTCATATCAATAAACTTGGTTGGAAACAAGTCCTGATATTCATGTAGTAACTCTGTGATCTTGTCAATAGTGGCAACATCGCAATAATTTCCAACATTTGAAATCTTCAGTGTTTGCTCTGTTTCAATATTGTGTTTTTTTAGTTTAATTGGTTTTCCAATGAAAGGTAGCTCAATTCCTTGTCCTTCTATGTCTCTCTGGCCTTCTGTTTCAGCGATGTTCACCTTCCTAGGATCATTGTCTTCATCAACATTGATATTGTAACACCCTTACAGTTTCTGGAGAGGCGTGGTCCATTCATCCTCTTCTTATTCCAAAGGGAGTCTAGGTGCCTCCTCAAATACTTGCTGTCTTACAATATGTAACGCTTGATCCACTGTAGGATATTGGCTTTCAAACAAAAAGGTAGTTACAAAGTTCTGGGTCATACCTTCCCAATGTCCAGTGATGAAGCGCAATTCTTCTTGAAGATACTAGTTGATAGGGGTTGTGTCCAGTGTGTTGATGAATTTGTGCACCCACTGCTCTTGAGGAATGTTTCTCCAAGCTTTCTCCCAACTTCTCACATGGTCCTTCAGACAACTTTGACTTGTGTACCTAGCTTCACAACCTTCTACTTGCTCTAAAAACTGTGTTTTCATCAAAGTGTGACATTGTATCCAGTCTGTAATGTTTTTTTTATGTGTTGCCTACCATCTTGATGGGGTTTCTTTCAAGGTATCATCCATTGCCAACAATATTTTTTGTGTTGGTACAATTTCTTGAAAGTCCAACAAGAATGCTTCCAAGTGATTCAAACCATCAAAGGTGGGAATTTTACTTACTGTTGTGTCGATCTAATGAACTTCTCGGGTTAATCTAGCACATCGCCTTGTAGATACTTCATACATTTTGTTCTGCCAGTTCTCTAGTGCTTCTTTTGAATATGAGGAACATGCGTTGTCACTTCACCAACTTAGGTTCCCATCCGCCATAGGATTAATGTAATACTGTTGTCTGGTTGTTAATTTGTATATGTTTTCTAGTTCATATGCATAGTCTTATTCTCTGATGGGTTCAATGTATCTCTAACCTTCATCATGATCCAAAGGTGAAATGACCCTAAGGCCATCTCCTTCAAACATCATTCTTCTTTTCTTTAAGTCAACCACAGTGGAATTATTGAAAGCCCAATCAATTCCTAACAATGCAAGGTAAGGACAACTATCATCAACTATCTCAATCACCTCGAAGTCTGAAAATGTCCTTACTCCATAGATGTCCACAGGGACATGTTCCAATCTTCCAAAGGGGCTTAAATCTTGTTGATTATCCATCCTAAGCCCGATAGGGGAATATATCAACTTAGGTTTTCCCATCAGTGCCCAAGTTTTCTTTGTCATGAAATTGACCTCTGACCCTAAGTCGAGGACCACACAGTCGATGTCATACTCTCCAATTTGAGAATTCAGGTGTAGTTCTATATTTTTACTTATGTTTTTAGAGACTTGGTGTACTTCTCTATTCAACAATGGATCTATCTTTCCTAACTCATACTGTCTGATTAAATTTTGTAACTCTTGTACAACGCTTTCATCCTGAATCAACTGAATACAAGTATATAATAATTACATGAGCTTTCTTACCTCTTTTCCTTCTTTTGGAAGAGAAGAATGATCGAATTACAGAGGCATTCCACATTCTCTTAATTCTGGTCGTGTCTTCGATGAAGAGACTTGGTCTCTCTAGAATTCTTTTCTTGCCTCCTCAAATATTTGTTTTTCTTTCTTTGCATTGAAAACTCATGTCTTCTCTGCAACATTCCTAACTTCTGATTCTTCTGTAGTATTTCCTTGGGTCGCTCTGTCTTCTCCTATAAAAACACCTCCTCTAGTGGTAACAATGACTCTAGGGTCCTCTCTGTGAGGTTCAACATATATCAGTTTCACTTGCGGGTTCTGTTGAGGCCCTAGTTTCTCCTGAAGTTTGGCTAGCAACACAAGAAAATCTTCAATAACATGTTCGAATGAACTACAGTAGATGCAAGTGGTCCAAGGGTTCTGACAGTCCCTTTCTAAGTGTCCTAGGTGCTCATAGTTATAACAAATGATCTGTCCCCTACCTCGCCCATACCTCCTCCTCGTCCTCTTCCTCTTAATCCACCGTGAGGGTTGAAGTTTCCTCTTCCTGGAGAATTATATTTCATAGTGTTTCCTTCTTGTTGTACTTCACCTTGAATTTTGTATATATCCCTTGACCTTTCATGCATGAGGTCGTAGGCCCTAAAATCCCTATCATCATGCCCCACTGACTTATAGAATGTGCAATATATATTTGTGGGCGTTTGAACTTATTTTTGCATGTAGTAGCATTCACCAGGATGATGTCTATTTCTACATACCTCACACCATGGTAAGGTAACTTTATTTAAAGGAATCAGGGCTCCATATTCCAAATACTCATGAAATAGGGGACAATGCTCCTTGTCATGGCCTTCTGATTTGCATCTAATGCACCAGATATCTTCTCCTTTATCTTTTCCCTTGTCTTTCTTCATATCTTCGACCTGCAGAGATAAACTAGTTAGCTGACTCAAGATTTGACTCATACCCGAGATGGATTCTCCCATAGAAGTTGATTCTAACTTCATGGTGATCTCTAGTGCCTCCACCTACGAAGAAATCTTCTATTGCATCAGAGGAACTCTGATGTGTGGTAAGAGGGTAGCAATGAACCACTCCTTGTTCTGCTCATCTGGGATGTAAAAACTCAAATGGCCTGTCAAGGTCTTAAATCTCTGATAAAACTCCCACACAGGTTCATCTATTCTCTTCTTGATTTCTTTTAGTTCTGTAATGCACTGCAAATCTGACTTAGGTTTCTTGAATTTGGAAATTAGCCTAGTCTTAATGACATTCAGTGGTTTAGGTGCAGCTCCTTGAAGAAATTTCATGTACCAGCTTAGCACGCGATCTCTCAGGGTAGTACTAAATTGAGCTCATTTAACAACTTTGTGGTGATATTTTTAATACTCCACACATCTTCACATAGAAACCAATCTTGATCGGGATCTTCAGATGCATCTCCTATGAAGGTGGGTAACCTCATCTCATCTGCCATAGATCTTCTTAGGTTTCCTGACTGAATATGTGGTGGACTTCTAGTGAAAGTGCTCTGAGTGCTCTGGTGACTCTGATTACTCTAGTTGCTTAATGTTGCTGAAACAACAGGAGGAATAATAGTACTCAATTCAATAGTCGACATGATTCCTGAAGTTTTTGGGTCTTCCCGAAGAGGTTCTTCATCTTTTCCTTCCTCTGTCCTAGTGGGTTCTGAATGCTCTTTGTCTGTCATATCTGCCTCTTCTCCACTGTAGAAACCCTTGTCCCCATAGTTTTTCTTAAACAGGTTTGCAAGAAGAACTTCTCTTAACACTCTCCCACTACGCGTATGCCCAACCTTTATGTCGTTGTTGATGTCTGATTTATTGAACATTAGCCTTTTCCAATCCTACCAACTATTGTACCTTTAAGATGTTCATCTCATGCAATAACATCTTAATCCTCAACTTCAGAAATTGTAAAAATTCCCCTTAGCTCCCTTAAATAAATACCTCTTAGCTTGGCTATATGACTCTACTATGTCAACAAAAAACTCAGTGACATACCCTCCAATGGTGCTATCAAACCAGTGATCTACTGCTCTTGACACAACGTTATCAACTCTCTTTATCTTCTTGATCAACATCGAAGTCCAAACCACAGGTGGTCTAGATCTGATCTTAAACTGGGTATCTTCTAACCTAGCTAGCCACTCATATAGATCCTGATGGATTCCTCCAAAGAAAATCATGTGTATATCAGTAAAGATATATCTTCTCAACCAATCCTCTGTACTAATATTAGGGTTCTTGTTCTGGGATTCAGCGAAGTCCTTTTCTTGATCTTCTATCCACTTCTGAATCTCTGTCTTCGATGGAAACCACCTTCACATTCCCTCAAGAAGATTCTTGTCTCGACAATGGAACCATTTGTTGGCACAGGGGCAGACCCAGAGTTCAACTCCAAGAGAACACCAACAAGCCCTAACTACTAGCCCTTTCGGAGAAAACTGCAAATAAGATGTAGTCTCACCCAAAGTAGCTATGGGGGGTTGCAGGACATAGATGTCTACAACCAAGGGAATACAAAGTGGATCTGATACAAGAACAAAACAACATCTAGATATCAATTACTAGCTTAGTTCTACTTCACACAACTATCTATTAGATCTAACACAATAGTGAAATAATAGTATATCCATAACAAGAGAACACAACATCAATCACACACAACACAAAGATGTACGTGGTTCACCCTTTCCCTAGGGATACATCCATAGAACTGTGTTGTATAATATATTAAGATGAAAGCATACAGTTCTTATATGTGCTCTTAGCTAGCAGATCTTATCTCTTTCTCTCTGTCTTACCTCCCTACCTAGCTGCAGGTTTTATCTTCGCACCCAGCTGAATATCTTACAACACAAACTTCCTTCACTTCTCAATGCTTCTCTCTCTCACTACAATAATCACTCATAACGAACTTGGAACGAACAATAAAAACAATGATAATGACAACCACCCATCCCAAGTCCTCTTGACCTTTATTTATACATTACAATATCTCACCAATATCCTTAGGCCAAAACCTAAGTGTCAAACCCTAGATACCAAAACCCTAGGTATCTAAAACCCTAGATCAACTTGACCCATGTTTTCAGGGCTTCTCCATCCCGTCTTTCCCTCCTTCTCACGCGGTGCTCCAAAGCATCCAACAATGGATTTTTCTTCTTGTTGAGTTGAACATGATCTGTCTTCCTTGTTGATCTTTCATCCTCGATATCCTCATCCAATGGCTTTGTTTCTCTTACTTCGCTCTGTCATTTCTTCTCTTCTTCTCACTTCAACCTAATATCATTCACTATGTCTTCTGCATAGTTCACATTCCATCTTTTCTTCCATTTCCAAGGGCCAACACATATGTATAATAATATAATTCCATGTAATAAAGGCCAATATTAATAAGGCCTAATAATAAGGAAGAATAAGTCAAATGTAAGAATACCTAATAGAATCTTCCGCTTCTAGAAGTATCTTCCTCTAGATTGTTCTTTTGGATAGATAGATTAAATATAAATAGGAGTAGAGAGTATGAGAAATATTGTATTGGAGATTATTTTAATAGAGATCCTCTCTGCTAGAGGTTTCCCCCTTGAAGAAGCAAGTGAACATTGCTATCATTAATCAAGGTTCTCTTTAAGGTGTTATTCTGGTATTATTCTAGTGTTGTTCTGGTTACATCGTTCTTGGTCTGCCATTTCTATGCTAAAATATTTTTGTTCTGCACACTATTTTATATCTAGAATACTACAAAAATAGTTGAGTGGGCACCTTTATCCTTAACCATTATATCTAATATATGATAGATCTCGACCATCAATCTTGTATCTAAGCTCAGGAGGATTCTAGCACCGAGAGTACCAGTGTACCAGATCCTGGAAGGATACCATGCCTATATTGTTGTTTGGAAAATTATGGGGTCTTGATACCCCAGTATCACCTATGGGCCAATGCCCCAGGAGATTGAGTATCAAGAATTTGGTAGGAAATTTTTAGGTGCAAAGGAAGGTTGGTGAACTAGTGGTTCGATGTCCCAGTAGAGAAAGGTTCTTACCTCCCTGTGTAATTTGGATTGGAGGATGATGAAATCATGATGATGCCACATGATTTGGTCACACCAATGAATAATGGACATGTGTCTACACACTGATGGGAAAGACATGCATTCTGGGATGACGAGTATAGCCATGTCAATCCATGTGACACATGTGGGTGGTGACACATGCCAAGTAGATACAATGTCTTTACAGAAAAATCCATGCAAGATTGGAAGACATGATGATGTTAATAGACACGCATCATGCCACGTGTCAGGGTGATTTGGCCCTCGAGGATGTATACCATGATGTGTTATGGGTGACATGTGCAATCCAGGTGGTAGGCAGAGTGTTGAAGGAAAATATCCCTACGGACAGGTAGATCTCCTATTGAGAGCTAGACTCTTAACTCTTAAGACAGAAGATGCTTATCATGGACACTTACTTCCTTTTAGATCTAGATAAACTAATGTATGAGGAGGAAGGAGAAAAGAAGTACCTTTTACCGATGTTTGTCCCTACATGATCCGAGTTGAGCTCCAATCTTACGCTCCTCGATAAGCCCTGTAGACAAAAAAAAGTACAAACCACTTCCTACTCTACTGATATTAGTTTGAAATAGACCTATCTATTAGAGACAAATTCATGTGAGATCAAACATAGATTTGAAAGAAACAGGCCAAGCATATTATATTAAAAAGAACAACAATGAAGAATGATTACAGCCATAGATGTGAGTGTAGTAGCTTCGTCAAGCCTTCCTCATCCGAACCCTTGCTCAAATAGTCCACACACCAAATGTTGATGTTCCGAAAGACACCTTCTTCATGAGATCATAGGTTGGATGCTTCACAATACTTTCTCCCTCTCTTTTCACAATGAGAAGGCCTATTTAAATAGGCTTGGAGAGGCCCAACCAGTTGAGATATCTTTGGGGTAAGTTGAGTATTTTCCTCCTTCAGTTAGGGATCTTCCCTAAGATCATGGCTTGACCAAGGATTTGAATCCAACTGCCTTCAGATATTGAAGAGATATTTTCCTCATTCTTCTCAAAAAACCAATTTTCGCCCAGAATAGGTAGCGCTCCCCCAAAAGGAGCATCAGAGAACTATAATGTTCCCTAACAATGCATAGGGGGGTGCCATCACTCCTAACAGTAGCAACGCTCCTCAAAAAGGGAAGAAAAAGTGTTATAATGCTCCCTGAGAGTGTATAGGGGGCCGCCAACACTCCTAACAATGCTATAGGGGAGCGTTCTCCTCTGAAACTCAATTTTTAGTGGTTCATTCAAATGGCAAGAGACTTGTATTCCTAGTAGACTGATTCCTCCTCTTCAAAACTAATCTTTGAGGTGTCGTAAGTGTCCCTTTCATGTTGTTGGAGGCATGACATAGGCAAGAAGGTAGTATGATGTCAGCAACACTTATACACTTGCGGTCAAGATGCAACACTTGCGAAGTGAGTAATTTTGAGGTGTAACAGATTTCCCCCCAAAGTATGAAGTTTAGAAGACAAGAACTGATAACTGAAATACTTTGCAGACTTTCAAGCAAGGGTACGAACTCAGATAACTTGACGGAAGTTGCACACAACCATCAAACAAATATTAATACATGCTTCAAACCCAAGGCAGACATACCTATGCTTGAGTGATAGAGACTTTCAAGGTATGGCCACCATAAATACACTGTGGATCCATAATTATATTGATAAAAGGTATAGCCACCGAAAATACACTGTGGATCTATACTCCCATGACCTGAACTAATTGTAGCCACGAAGAATACACAGTGGATCTATGAGATGACAAGACATAGCCACGACCAATACAAAGTGGATCTATGTGACAGTATATGTGTCATTGTTCAAGAGAAACTCCATCGCATCCCGAGCAAAGTACATATTAGAGTGATCACTCAACCCAAGGTCTTCTTACCGATCCTGATATAGTACGAATCTAACCATGTGAATATATGTCTTGATCTCGAACATGGCATAATACACTTGATTACTGGTCAATGATGTAAACCGTTAACAAGCGTGAGGGAGATCACCATTGATGTCAATGATTCCCAAGGTACTTCTACTACATTCCAACGAATGTGAATGGATGAGCTGAAGTTGAACATCCGTGGAATCATTCGATTAGAGTTCAATGATGTAAACCCACTGTTGAACATGAGGAGGCCTGCCATTGAGGCATGCAGGTCCAAAAGTACTAATTGATTTCTAAGTCTAGTTCCTGGATAATGTGTTGAAGTCAACAGGAATAGACTCGTTGAAGGAGGGCCTTGATGTATCCCCCATCAATGACACGAAACAGACACAGATATGTAATTGGTAGATCAAATGAACATGGACTGACACAGGTATAGAGACAAGATATTTGTGATGGTTGACTCTCGAGGCAAATACTTCCCTTGAACATTGAGGCACAACAACATAAACATGACATGAACCAAAACACGATAATGCAGTTGATACTGTGACTTTCATCGGGTTACCCAAAGGAGTAAGAAAAACTCAAAGGATTGGTTCAGTGCAGAGGTTCAACGAATTAAGATATGCGCAAAGACAAAGTGCCATGTTCAAGGGCGACTCTAAGAGTTACTTGGTAATGTTCTCAGAAACTGCTTGGCTTGCTTCTTTCAATTTCCCCCCCCATCTAGATAGATGAGTACCTCTTTTTAATTTAACGAGATTGAGGAGGGTAACACATGCTCGATATAACTGACCTTTAGTAAGTTCCTCTTCCTTTGTTTAACGAACTGGAAGAAGTAAGGGTTCAATCCCGTAGAGGCCTGTTGATGTTTCTCATGATTATAGAGTCTAGAAAAACACTTAAAAGAGAACTCTCTCAGTTCCTTTTTCGTAAAGTAGTCTGATGAGACCGAAAAAGAGATAAAATATCACTCAACAGACGTTTTCTCTGAATAATTTAACGATCGTGAAGAGAACAAGGTCGCTCGACAATCTTTTCATGTTTAGAGAGTCTGAAAAGAACTTAAAGAAGACTCCAATGTTGTCCTTTTTCATAATGTTAGTCTTGCGAGGCTGAAAAATAGATAAATTACCACTCGAAAGATGCCCTTTCAAACCTTTTAATGAGTGGGAAAGGAAGCAAGATCACTCGGCAATCTTTTCATGTTTAGAGAGTCTGAAAAGAGCTTAAAGGAGACTCTAGGGGGTTCCTTTTTCGTGTATTCATACAGGTTCGAAAAAGAGATAAAAACTTACCCGGATGCATTCTCATGTACTTACGAGCACGAGAAAGAACAAAGACTAAGATCGGTATGCCCCCATCTTGAAAATCTAGTGGCTTAACTTCGGAATGATCATCAAAGGCTGGAGACATGCCCTCCAAGCTTCAATTCATTCACTGACTTTGAGGTGGTCACCAATTTCTCTACTGGATGAGAAAAAGGAGAAGGGTGGATAAAAAGAAGGTTCAAGAGAGGTGACTATTTCATTTTTTAACGAGCTTGACATAGGAAAAGAACTATGCTCAGGGCCTCTGTTTCATTTTTTAATGAGCTTGCCATAAAGAAGAGAAACTATGTTCATGGCCTCTGCTTGATCATGGCTGCCAAGAGAATAACGCTCTGGAAGGATACCAGGTCAAGGGACAAAACTCGGTCATGGCTTCCAGGATATCTTCGCTGGATGGAAGATAATCACTTGGGAAGGAACACATGTCGAGGGTTGTGATAGGGGTAAGGAGATCAGGCTCCAATAACCCTACCGAAGAAATCACCATGTCCACTACCGGATCCAAATCATCGAAAGTTGAAATCATGGGAGAGGATAGAAAATCAACACCAGGAGCGGAGATAGGTTGTATATCGGCCCAAATTTCTTCATGAGGGGGGAAAAAAGAGGATCAGTGATGGTTATTATCCCAAGGTAACTTGTTAATGCAAAGCATTTTCGGAATAGATTCATCAGAAGGAAAAGTTGGGGAAATGTAGTCGATTGCAGACGACAAGGAACTCAACCAAGATTGCATCAAGAAAATGGTAGGCGCCAATAGATGTTGGTCATCTGACGAGGGAGAAGTGGATTGGGTAGAAACGTATGATGGTTCGGCTGGACTAAGTGCCACAGTGTCACCTAGTGCATTGAATTCCAATGGACAAGGTACAATACAAGGGTCAGATGATTCTAAAGATTGATAAGCCGCGGTCGAAATCATATCAATGGTGGAAATATGATGTGTAGTTAGTGGAAGTGGTGTAGGGAAGGTACCCATGAGGCTAGAATCTTTTAGTAAGCCAACACCAACACTTTCATACATGATCTTGTGGTCTCCCAAGAAAGGAATATTGTTGGTGGTGAGAGCACGAGCATCGGTTGTGCAGAAATCCAACTGATCAACAGTGACAATTTTGCCCTAATGAGGAAATTGTACACATTGAAAGACCGACGAGGAAATGACAGTCATAGCATAAAACCAACTTCTTCCAAGTAACAAGTTGTAATCGAGGGGAGCATCGACCACGTCAACATCAACAGTAAGATTTTTTCCACCCAATTGGATGGGCAGGGACTATAAAAGCCTGTGGGGATGAAAACCTTGCCCATCGAAGGCACGTAACATCGTTGGGGATTTGTTAAGTGTGGGTGATTTCAAACCTTTCCAACATGATAAAGACATGACACAAGTTGAGGCTCCCTCATCCAAAATAGTTCGATGGATTTGTTGATTGTGAACAACAACATCAACTTGGAAAGAAAGCTGGTGGGAGAGTCTAGACGTATAATTTTTCAAGTTAAACATGATATGGTTGGATGACTTAGGATCAACAGTTCCAAGAGCGGCCAAGAGCGTTCTACATTGACTGGGGCAGTGCTGTAGAACTTCTAACGCAGGCATAGCACATGGTGCTTGAGCCAAATCTTCAACAATGTTGTAGTTTTGGGCAACACGTGAACTAGGATTAAAGGTGGCTTTGCAGATAGTGCTCTTAGGAGGGAGTAAGATAGATTCGAACATGGGTTTCTCAATATAAAGTGATCCAGATAGAGGATTAATCGATGGAAGACTAACAGAGGACGGTGATGGATCTGATAAAGTATCGGTATTGTTAATGTCTTTTCCTTTATCAGGGTTACCTGGTGTGTCATATGTCTTAGAGAAAGTGGTCAAATTAATCCCATTAAACATATAAATATGTGCACTTGATGAGGCCTCATCATTAGGATGGCTAGAACTGTCCCCAGGAGAGGGGGTTTCAGCAACCATGGATTGCTGCTGTGGAAAAGGATGAGTAAGCACAGAGGGTTGTGACTTTCCTTGGAAAATTTTGGCCACTTAATTGCCAAGTGGATAGTCTCGAGTCTAGTGATCGTCACCACAAATGATACACAGGAATTTCAGTTTCCATTTTGTTTGCTTTTCGGTAGCAGGTGTTTGATTTTTTGGTTGTTCATTGTTATTTTTTGATTTATTCTTTGTCTTCTTCTTACCTATGGATTGTTGTGAAGGGGCATATTGAACTACATTCACCTCAGAGATTTGATTTTGGGGGGAGGTAGAGGAGAGTGTAGTCGATTGGGAAAAAGATGGAGTTTTTACGGAACTGATAACACCATCCACATGAGATGAGGATGACGACTTAGATGGATCGGTATTAGCTTGAGCAGCATTCAGAGGAAAATCATACAAAGTACTAGATTGGGAATAAACCAAATCTAAATACTGATCCTGCGCGATGACTTGTTCCTCTGTGACCGCACCACCCATAGAGACAACACGAGCAATCGGGGGTAACAGTGATTTAGTAAACCATTTCACCAATAGTATGTCATTAATGTCTGCCTTGATCATCCTTCGTCGTCACCTCCACTCATGAATATGGTCAGAGATATGCACAGAGTTAGTTTGACGAAGGGAGGTCAAGAGTTCAGTACCCATCTCGTAATGGATAGGCAGTTGAAAGTGCGTGAGGAAAGACATGGCAAGGGAATTGAAATCATGGAAAGAAGCACGTGGTAGTTCGATATACCACTTTGTTGCCGAGCCGATAAGTGTTTGCTGGAAAAGATGCAAATGTACAGAATCATCCATGAGGGAGTTTGATGAACACCACAAATGGAAATTCATCACATGGTTGTTTGGATCTTTGCCAGATTTTCTGTAAAATTTCAGGATATCAGAAGGAAGTTTAGCTGGAATGACTGGCCAAACCAGTGAATGAAAAATAGGATCATTAGTTAACTGAGACAAGTCTGGGAGATCCAGAGTCACAAGGAAAGGTAGTTGTCGATTAATTTGTAGATGATACTGGTGCGGCATAGGAACACCAGTAGGACCATAAACTGGGTTAGGTGGATAGTTGTAACCAGTAGGTTCTCCTACATATGGTTGTTGCTGGCCAGGATAGACAAGATTCGATGATGGATGAGAAACATTTGCATAACCTGGTGGGGTCTGAGAATTATAGGTTGGGTGATTTATTTTCCCATGAGGAGGATAAACATTTTTCCCTTGACAATGGCAAGGAGTAGATCCCAGAGGCAGATACACATTAGACCCATGAGGAGGATAATACTATGGTCCTGGAGAACTCCAAGTGGTGTTTAGGATGCTGCACAAATAAGATTGTCCGTAAGATGTTCCAAAAGGAACAGGATTTGATACCCCTCCTAGTGGATTATGAAATGAGTGCCCCCCAATGTGGGGTTGAATGAAAGTTCCTCCTGAAGATACTCCCCAGGATTGTGAAGGGTTTCCAGCAAATGAAGGTTGCCCCCCTACCAGCGGTGGAATAACGACCAGGGAATGACTAGAAAACAGAGGTTTCCCTCCAGTAGAAGCATGGAAAGGGTTCTATCCCCTGGGAGGGGTAGGCCCACCATGGAAAGGTAGTCCTTCAGGAGGGAAAGGTTCGTTAGATGGTGGTTTCCCTCCAGCCAGTTGTGTTGGGCTAGCAGGGGTCTACATTCTCGGGTGAGCATATGTCCCAGCAGGATCATGTGGAACATGTGGAGCTGTAGAGTAAAAGCTTGTAGAAATGGGGGTAGATATTGAAGTGCCTTGGAAATGAGTATATTTGATGAGTCTAGCATTAGGATGGACTTGTGTTGGTGTAACAATAGGGTTAATAATCTGATCGACTGCATGATTCATGGTTTGACCAGATGGTCCTGTTTCACTAGGAGGGTCATGAGGTTGAAAGGGTTGTCGAAAGGATTCAAAATGTTCATAGAGATCGTGTCCCGATGAAGTCCTCCATATAGAACGAGCAGGTGTGGGATTGGTATCTATTGCAGTGCTACGATGAACAGGAGTCCTATACTCATCACCAAAGATTGGTTCTGTGGATCCCATATATGTTTTGGTAAAAATCCTCTTCGGTAATCATGGGACCTCTTCGTGTATGATGTTCCAAAGGGAGTTTAAATGAACCAAAAGTGGTTCAAGAGGGGTTATCGACACATATGTAGTGGAATTTTCAACTGTAACCAAAGAACCTTCTGAGTTATCTAACGGAGGGGCAATAACACTTCCAGCGTCAGATTGATTTTCTACCTCTCTATGATAGTTTTCTTCCGGAGGGTTAGGAGGTAAGGGCTGATATCCTTTCGGAGGAATCCCTTGCATCCTACATGATCAACGAAGAGATTTATCGTCTACAGGATCAATTGTGGAGAATAACAAAACACACTAAAAAACTAGGGCCAACTAACAAAAAGAAACAACATACGCTAATAAAATCTAGGAATCAACCAAACAAACAAAACATCTCTCGATGATCATACTAGTTGGTGATGAAATCCAACGTCGCATGATCAAGTCAAGAAGGGGCTAGGATATGGTGGAACAGTTACAATGGCGACCTACTTAACGAACTTTAACCTTGGTGCAAGATTCCACGCAGTAATTGTGGATTTACCCTCCAAGGAGCCCAAGTGAGTTTGATTAATGTCTGTTCCAGGGACAGTGAGACTTCCCTTCACTGCCACCTTGTGTAAGTACTTAAATATTATGGCAACTAAAGACACCAATTCGTTGTGAGTCCCTAGGCGGGTACAGTCGACAGTCCAATCCGAAACGTATGGGTAGGATAACAAGTTTGAAATCAACTCGATAGGCTCCCACACATAATCATTGGTATACCTCCAAGTGACCCCCAATATACGATCCGACCACTACAAACAGTTGAACCATGGAGGGATAATCTCTGTAATTCACTCGAATGCGACCTTGTGCATAACCCCTGTGTGAGAGGGGGGTCCCAGAAAACCAATACGATAATTAGATTTGGATCTCCCTAGCTCAATATGCTAATGTTTGTTTTGAAAACTTCGGAGAGTTGTACTCACAGCCTAATCCAAAGTGCTAACCCTAGTCTATTGTAGGTGGAAGATCCTAAAAACAAAAAATGTTCTAGATAGCTTTTAATTAGCGTTCATTTTACAATGGTTCTTTACTCAAAGGGTGCATGAAAGTGAAACTAATGGAATGATGACTCAATTCCCAAAAATATGCATGAAATATGATAAGCAATCATTTCTTTTCAACGAATGCCTATTTAAGGGAAAGAGAAAGAGTCATTTTCACTATCAAACACTAATATGGAATGTCCTCAATCAATTTGTTCTCAATTGAATTCAATGTAATGCTGAAACATTTCAGAAATGCCTTCTAATATGCAAACCAATCACTAAGATGTATCTTTTTTGCTTGTATGCAAGTGATGATTGATTCAATGCAAAACTTCTCCTTTTAACTACCCTTTCAGATCAAGGAGATTCGGACAAGCATAAGCAAATTTCACACAAACAACACACCCTCTTGTTACAATTGAAACAAGAAGAAAAATAAAACAAAAGATAACAAAGAGAATCAAGAAATATCAAACAAAATAAAGATGCTTAAGAAAGATGACCTCAAAGAACCAAATAAGATGATTCACATATTTATGATGCCCTTCACCAGAGTTCCCACTCAGTCGAATAAGAGAGAAGAAAGCAGTGGATTGATTCCAAGTTCTCAACAACAAAAAAACTCAAAATAAGGAAGAATGCCACAAAATATGAACAACAAGGTGCTTATTTCTCAGAAGCGAGGATGTCAAAGGTCAATAGGAAGAAGCATTGAATCACAAAGAACCTCAGCAAGTGGAAAAACAGAGACTAGTCTTCAGAAAAAGATAATTATGGAAAGGATTTTTTTCAAAGGGAGGTTGGCGCTCTGGTGTAAGGGGCACCAAAGCATTATAGCGCTCTGTCCAAGACCTGTAGGGAGCGCTGACACCCTAATAACAACATAGGGGAATGTTGGTGTCCTAAAACCCAGAAACATGTCCAAAAGACCCTAAAACTCAGTTGAACTTTGGCATTCAGAGTATGTGTGATGGAATATAGATTCAATCAATGTATGAAATCAAAAATATGGGGTGAACGAGGTCTAAAAATAACAAAGATTAAGACAAATTCTGTGAGGAAAACCAAAACTAAAAAGTTTTGATTCGTCCCCAGTGGAGTCGCCAATTTCTGTTGAAGGAAAATCTCCCTGCGGATAGGTAGATCTCCTCTTGAGAGCTAGACTCTTAACTCTTAAGACAGAAGATGCTTATCATGGACACTGACTCCTTTTAGATATATATAAACTAATGTATGAGGAGGAAGGAGAAAAGAAGTACCTTTTACCGGTGTTTGTCCCTGCATGGTCCGAGTTAAGCTCCAATCTTACACTCCTCGATAAGCCCTGTAGACAAACAAAAGTACAAACCACTTCCTACTCTACTAAGATTAGTTTGAAATTCACCTATCTATTAGAGACAAATTCATGTGAGATCAAAATATATTTGAAAGAAACAGGCCAAGCATATTATATTAAAAAGAACAACAACGAAGAATGCTTACAGCCATAGATGCGATTGTAGCAGCTTCGTCAAGCCTTCCTCATCCGAACCCTTGCTCAAATAGTCCACACACCAAATGCTAATGTTCTGAAAGATAGCTTCTTCATGATATCATAGGTTGTATTCTTCAAAATACTTTCTCCCTCTCTTTTCACAATGAGAAGGCCTATTTAAATAGGCTTGGAGAGGCCCAACCAGTTGAGATATCTTTGGGGTAAGTTGAGGATTTTCCTCCTTCAGTTAGGGATCTTCCCTAAGATCATGGCTTGAACAAGGATTCGAATCCAACTACCTTCAGAGATTGAAGAGATGTTTTCCTCATTCTTCTCAACAAACCAATTTTTGCCCAAAATAGGTAGCGCTCCCCCAAAAGGAGCATCAGAGCGCTATAACGCTCCCTAACAATGCATAGGGGGGCGCCGACACTCCTAAAATTAGAAACACTCCTCAAAAAGGGAAGACAGAGCATTATAATGCTCCCTGAGAGTGTATAGGGGGGTGCCAACACTCCTAATAGTTCTATAGGGGAGCGTTCTCCTCTGAAACTCAATTTTTAGTGGTTCTTTCAAATGGAAAGAGACTTGTATTCCTAGTAGACTGATTCCTCCTCTTCAAAACTAATATTTGAGGTGTCCTAAGTGTTCCTGTCATGTTTCTGGAGGCATGACATAGGCAATAAGGTAGTATGATGTCAGCAACACTTATACACTTGCGGTCAAGATGCGACATTTGCGACACTTGAAATGACGACAATTGCGACAGTTGCGAAGTCAATAATTTTGAGGTGTAACATAGAGATAGGGCCACATGTCATGCCTTGTGGTGGGATGCGATAGTACCATGTATTCAAGGTGCTAGCTAGGCCCGATATTAAACATTGGAATTGCAAAGTAGTGTGAGTTTTGGTTTCCCCGGGGACCAAAATTCTGGTACCCTAGTGGGCCAACATCTCGGTGGCCCATTATATCAAAAGATCGGGGACCAAAAGCGTTAAGTATTGTTCAAGAGTGGAAAGGGTTTGGGGACCCAACAAGCAAAAGTTCAGTAGGCCAGGTAGTAGATACCACAACAATGGCCATGCTATCAACCACATCGATGCTAGGAGGTGATTTGTTATGACACATAAGAGCCTTGATAGAGGACACATGTGACGTGGAGCCACATAGGTGCCATGTGGAAATGTGGTCGACTTTGACCAAGGAGGTATAAAACTTTTGAATTCCATACATTTTGATCCAGAGCTTAGTTTTGAGCATGGTGATAGTCGTCAAAAATACCTTGATTAGATAGAGATGATGATTCCCTTGAGTAGAGGATTTGAGATGGTTGAGGAAAAGAGCAATTTTAACATTCCATCTCTTAGAAAGGTACTTAGGGGTTTGGGTGTATTACAATATGTCAGTATAGAATTCAAATATTTATGTAGTGAAAAAGGTGTTCAAAACCAAATCTCTATTCCCTACACCCCTCAGAAAAATGGCATTGTTGAAAGAAAGAAATGAACACTGAAAGAGATGAAAAATTGTATGATTTTGTCCAATAATATGACACCTTCTTTTCGTCTGAAGTAGTGAATTTTTCCAATTACATTCAAAATTAGATGCTTCATAAGGTAGTGTTGCATATGACTCTAGAAGAAGCTTGGACCCATGTTAATATTGATGTCTCTACTTTTAGGGCATTTGTTGGTCCATCACAGGCTTTAATTCTACATGAAAATTGAAAAGCTATGGAGATGAATATCCAACCTCTAATATTTGTTGGTTACTATAAGGATATTAAGGAAGATAGGTTATTTGATCATAATTATAAATATGACTCATTTTGAAGGGATGTCCATTTTGATTATTGTGTATATCATGCTAACAGTTTTGTTTTTTTAGAATAGGAAGGTGATGAATAATTTGTTGCTCCAAATCACATTGTTGAAGATGAAAATCAGCCAGAATAAATTTTTCCATTAACACCAATAGAACTTAAGTAGCATGAATAGGAAAAATAGTGAACAAGAACATCATTTGAAGATGATCTTTCATGAGTGAAAGAGACTTGATAGGTATGGCTATGAGCTAATTGATTTTAGTGATTTTTCCTCTAACCCTAACCATACTCAATCACAAACAACTTGTACATCGTTTTTGAGTGATTCCATTTCAAATGATCCACTACAATTTTCTAATGTTGTGGGGATACTAAATGGGATGTTGTTATGATACATGAGTATTATTTCTTGTTGAAGAATCACACATCAAATTTCATTCATGTTCCTAAGGGATGAAAGATAGTTTGATGTAAATGGCTCTATAGAACCAAATATGAAACATATGACTATATTGACAATCATAAGGCACATATTGTGTCCAAAAGATTTTCACAAGTTGAAGAGATTTATTATTCTAAGACCTTTAACCCAATTTCCAAGATGAATTCCATACACCTTGTGATTTCTCTACCTACGTACCATGGTTGGTTAGTCTACCAGATGGATTTGAAGAGATATTTTGTGCATGGTGATTTACATGAGGAAATATAGATGGAACAACATCCAAGATTTGTATAGGATTATCCTCATGTTTCCATACTTAGACATGCACTCTATGGTCTCAAACAAGCTCCTCAATATTGGTATGAGAAGAAAAATATTTTTTTTATTACTTCAAGGTTCAAATTTTGTCAATTTCATCATATGGTTTACACTCGGACGTAGGGATGATCTCTTGTTTCTAGTGATATATGTGGATAATTTAATTATCATAGGGAGTTCTTCATCCATGATTCTGAGTGTTCATAAAGCATTGATGGGATAGTTTGATATGATAGATTTAGATATTTTCCATTATTTTTTTGGTCTACAGATTTTCAGTCTCCAGATGGGATCTCCATTTTTTAGCAAAAGTATGTACTTTATTTACTTCAGTGATTTTGCATGGTTGATTATAAGCCTTTTCCTATTCCATTTCAATCAAAGGTTACCTTTTCTACCAATTTTTCTTCACCACTCATTAATCCTTGGTTTTATTGATCACTGGTTGGGAGTCTACTATATTTGACTCATACACATCCCAACATCTCTTTTTTGGTTGGCTTTGTCTCTTGATTCTCTCATGATCCTTACGAGAGTCACTAAAATGCATCCAAGCACATTCTAAGATACATTAAGGGTATGACCTATTTTCGTGTTCAGTACACATATAGTAATTCGAAGCTTGTGGGTTTCATTGAATTTGATTGGGCTTGTTCATTTGATGATCGAAATTACACATCTAACTTTGTCTATCACCTTGGTTCTACTCCTATTTCCTAGTCTTGCAAGAAACAATCAATAATTGAATTATCTTTTGCAGAAGCTTAGTATTGTGTTCTAGTTCTTTCAAGTGAGGAATTTCTTTGGCTTCAACAACTAATAATAGAGTTTGGAATTTATTAGGACCATCCTACTACTCCTTGGTGTGATAATCAGAGTTCCATACACATTTCTCACAACCCAATGGAGCATCAAAGGACAAATTGATATTCACGTGCACTTCATTCAATGGCTCATACAAGATGATGTTTTCAACTTCGAGTATTTTCCCACTAAAGAGAAAGTTGCATAAATATTCACTAAACCTTTAGAATCACCTCATTTTATTTATTTACGATCGATGCTTGGGCTGAAGGAAGTTGTCCTTGGGGGTCATCTTGAGTTTTCCTACCTTCAATTTTTGTTTATGTTGTATTCGCTCTTTTGGGGAGGATTATTTTTCCTATGGGTTTTATCATTTTCTTCACTTCTGAGAGTTTGTACTTGGGTACCTTAGCAATAATATATCATAGAACCCATTTTTTTCTTCTTTATTTACTCCCTATTTTTCTCTTAAGGGGGGTATTAGTGTTCTTCTTAAATTTATTTTCCAGTTTTCCAACTACTATTAGTTGTAAGCTTATGTAGACATCCTTATATTTAAGATACAAAATAAAAATATTTAGAGCAAGAGCACAAATATTATCCAAATGTTTAAAAAAAAAAAATAGTGAATATAATAACAATATGAGCCAAAATAAGATGTCTTTATTAATATCAAATCATTTTTCACTTGCCTCTTTGAGGGGGAAACCTCCAATAGAGTAGAGCTCAAATAACAAATTATTCCATAAGACATATTTTACAATGCTTCTACCTCTATATATACTACTTCTATCTTCTTAAGAACATTCTAGAAAATAAATTTTCTAGTAGGTGTAACCACGAGGTCTTCGCCTTGTTCACCAATATCCTACCACGTTCATTCATTAAGGGGGTTTTTAAACTGTGAAAAATAAAGTCAATATATTGTAGATATTGGGGGGGAGGTACAAGGTCCCGAGGGTTTTATAAATATTGAGGTGTATTAAAAGGTCTATCTACTAAACATAAGGTTTTTTTATTCGAAAGATGTATTGGGAAGGGGGTTCAACAAAAGGGGTTTTGGAGGTATTTATCAATATCTAGTGAAATTAAGGGTATTCTTTAATATTCAATGAACGTAGGTGTTATATCCCAGGTTCACTGAGTGAATATCCTATGGGCGTAACCTTGTAGTAAGCCTTCTTACAATAGTTGTATTCACACTACTACATAAGCCTTATTTACTAATGATGGCATTTATTACATTGAAATATATAGTATTCTATCTACTTCAGGGGTTAGGGAGGTTAGGACCCTAACATGCCCTCCCCCTTAAAAAACAACCTTTTTCTCAAGGCTTCAGATGTGGTAATTGTTGTAGAAGGGAGAATGTCTCCCATGTGGCATCCTCGTGTAGTGTATCCTTCCACTGTATTAAAACTTCCTCAATTGTGCACTTGTGGAGATGAAACTCACATTCGTCTAGGATGCCTTGTGGATGTAACCAAATGGAACCTTCTTCATTCAATTCAAGTAGAATATTTTGAACATGGAACTTGGATCTAATCACTTTCTTTAAGTAGGAGAAATGAAAAACTGGATGGATCTTAGAGTGTCTTAGAAGTGCTAATTTGTAATCCATGAGCCAAATTCACTTGATGATTGTATAGGGGACATAAAAATATGGAGAAAGCTTCTAGCTATGGAATTATTTGAGGGAATTCATCTTATATGGTTGTATAAGAAGAGAAACATGATCCCCTTCAACAAAATGACATTTGGAGTGATGTGGATTATCCTTTTTTTTCATTTGATTTTGATCCATGACCAAATTTTCTTTGAGAGTGCATAGAAATTCAACCTAAACTGTAAGGGTTTTTTCAACCTCCTAGACCTTGGAGACACTTGCACTACAAGGAGAACACCTTGTAGCAGAGGTTTTTAATAAATCTCTTAGAAAAACTTATCTCTTCTCTATTTATAGTGGAGGTTTTTAGTGGAGATGGGTGGGTAGGGGTTTTTCTAGTGGTGTTC
>JZKD02S2013038.1:222571-235095 GCA_000966675.3 Picea glauca
ATCCATCTAGGATATTTTCCCTGACAAATTCACTTTCCTTCATCTCATTATTCCACAATTAAGCATGGGTTATCTTACTCCACAAAGCATCTTCCCATGAGGGCTTTCACCATAACGGGACCACTTTGGAGTTCATTCGTTTGTGCACCTTATCAATCATGATAAGACAATAATGAATCATCTATAAAATTTTCCAACAATATATCATATACCAATGGAACCACATCGATCCATGTTCATCATGTATCAATGACAACTCATTGATCCATCTTCATCTATGCATTCTCATCAATGAAACTACATATTATATTACATAAATCATCATTCAAACAATCCTTTGACATCAATCAATCACTTGAAATCAATCAATGACATCAATCAATCAAACCATTGGCATCAATGACAACATGATCCAACAACTATTAGAATATGAAGAAGAACAAAAATAAATAGAAAAAAAAGTTTAAAAAACCAGGAAGGAGGCAAAACAAATCATTATTGACTTGAATACTCAACTCTAAGAAGCTAAAATAATTGAAGAGGTCATAAGTAAACAACTCAATGAAAAGAAACGAGACTGTGAAAAGCTAGAGGCTGAAATTGTTTTTTTGAAAAAGGAACTTGAGAAAGAAAATAATCAATCGATGTTTTAAAACAGTTCAAAAATCCCGAATGATATTCTTAACAATCAAATACCATCTAGAAATAAGTTAGGAATGGGGTATGATCAAAATAAATTTGATAAACGCTCAAACACTACAACACAGAAATATGATAAAAGTCCAAATAGTTATGTAGCTTCCCTTGAAATCTCTTTTAAAAAGGAAGAAATAAAAATAAAGATTAATTCTAATCAACAAACATCTTCTCTCCATTCAAAATAAAATGAATATAGAAGGAATACAACTACAATAAAAACCCTCCAAAAAAGGTATCGACATCTCTTCTTGGGCTATTGCTTCTCTTGCAATAATTCTGGGCATAAAGCATTACATTGTAGAGATTATGGAAAGAACAATCATAAAAGTGTTCAAAGATATGGTTATAAGAACAACAAGAATAATAATAATCAAGGGAACAGAAAATATAATTCATTCTCTCCATTACAATATTGTAAATGTGGATGAACCTTCATATATAAGATCTAGATAGCAAAGGACATACACAATTTGCAAAAAAATGAGAAAAGAAGGAAACAAGAGAGAGAGAGAGAGAGAGAGAGAGAGAGAGAGAGAGAGAGAGAATCAAAGAATTGTATGAATCGAATGAATGAATGATAATTTACACATGATATACTCTGTATAACTCAACTAATGTGCACTGGAAGAGAAGCCAATGCACCATAGTGGTGTTCTGGAGTGATATGGACACACCTTGAGAGTTACAGTAGTGAACTTCCACCTAGTCTAAGTCAACTAACCTCTCAATCCTTAGTTAACTGAATGAAAGCATCAATAATGTGCCACTCTGGTGATAATCCCAAGGAAAATTCACATTAGCAGTGATTATCCCAATGTTTCATGGTGATGTAACCAATGTGGCATCAAGACTCCACTCAAATGATCCAACTAAAGTGTGAACTGAAGAGAATATTCCCCTAGAATGTAGGAAAATAAATATTATCCCTAAAATGTATGACGCTGTATAATGACTAATAAACATAGGGAAAACCTTAGGAAAAAGAAATCTTAGGTGTGTGTGAAGTATCTCCAACAGCCCCCCTGAACATTACTATGGTGAAAATAAAAGAATGGGTCGCAACAACGAGGCCATGTTAGGTACTCGAAAAAAAAAGACACACTGAAATAATGAAGAAAGAGGGAAAACCTCATGGGAAACCCCCCCCTCAAGGTAAAATGCATAAAAAAGGAACTGACATTTGCTAGGAAATGGTGTCCTTCACTCCTAGACATTGCGCAGAGAATGGAACTTCTACTCAACGAAGGTCTTGGTGAATATGTTTGTAGTATGTTCTGCTAAAGGATAGAACTTTAGGTTGATGATCCCCTCGTGTACTAATTCCCGAATGTAGTGCATGTGGATCTCAATGTGATTCATCCACTGCCTCTAAACTGGATCTCTGCATAATTTCAGAGTGCTCTGGTTATCTCACTAGATGACGATCATCTAGTGAAACTGAATTCTCAACTCAGTGAGAAAATGTTGTAGCCACATAGCCAAAATGGTTATGTTAACTACCTCCATGTACTTTTCCTTGGCTTAAGATAGAAAAATAGCATCCTTCTTCTTGCTCGAAAAACAAATAGGCCCAGAAGCCAGACCGAGTGAGTAACTAGATGTGGAATTGTGATCAATTTTTTCACCAGCCCAGTTAGAATCAGTGAACCTGATGAGATCCAATGCAAATTTTGTTGCATAGTGAATCCCAAAGGTGATGGTTCCCTATATGTATTGAAGGATATGTTTAATTTGTAGCCTTCCAATGTCGCTCATGCGTCTCTTGCATGAATCAGAAGATTTCTCCGATTGCATAGGAGAGGTCTGGTATGGAGTGTGTGAGATACAACAAGCTCCCCACTAGTTGTTTGTACAATGTTTTTTCCACGAGTGGAGATTCCCCGACATCCTAAAGTTTGAATCCTAATAAGAAAGGAGTTGGGGAACACTTTCATTCTGTCATGTGGAATCTCTCTAGGAGATCTTGTGTATACTTGGCATGAGTTAGTTTGATGCCTGATGCATCATGACTGATCTCAAGACCAAGGAAGAAATGTAGTGGACCCATGTATGTCATTAAGAACCTATCATGTAGAATCCTTTTGACTTTAGAAATCGTTGAAGTTGAGAAACCGATGATCAACAAATCATCAACATATAGAGATAGGAGTAGAAGTGAATAAGTTTTCCTACGAATGTAAACATTTGGGTCTGACTTACAACGTACAATTTTTTGTGACAACAGGTAGGAGTCTATCTTGTCATACCATTCCCTCATGGCATTCTTGAGGGCATAAAGGGACTTCTTCAGTCAACATACCAAAGATGAATCATGAATGAAGCCTTGGGGATGCTCCATATAGATCTCCTCAGAGAGATATCCATGAAGAAATTCATTCTTCATGTCCATTTGATGGACTTCCCATCCTTTGGTTCCTGCAATGGAAAGTGCCAATCATATGGAATCCATATTTGCTACTAGAGAGAAGGTCTCATCATATTCAATTCCATGCACCTATTGAAAGCCTTTGGCATCTAGCCTGGCTTTGTATCTTCTAACCTTTCCATATGTTGTGCTCTTATTCCTATAGACCGATCTTCACATGACAAGTTTCCTTCCTGAATAAAGGGGAACCAAATCCCAAGCATGGTTCTCAAGGAGGGATTTGTACTCCTCCTACAGGGCATATTCCCAAAAGGGATTCCTAGAAGCCTTGCCATAGGACTATGGATCTAAAGAATGAACCAATAAAATATGCCTGGGTGGAATTGATTCAGTGGTAGTGAGTGCAAGAGGAGGCTCCTCAAAATTAGATCGAGTCCTCCTAGTATCAATTGGACCCCTAAAAAGATCTCTTGCATATTGAAGAGTAGTCTTTGCCTAATTGGGCCTTGGCTCTGGCTCTGCATCTTCATCTGTGTGCACTGACTCTTCATATGACTGTACTAACTTGGTATCTAAATCATCTGAAGAAGAGTCGGCATTTTCATGCTCATCATCTCTGACAGGTGAAAGAACAAAAGTGTATGCATGAGGCTCCTGAGATGCATGCGAGATACTTTCCTCGAATTGGACACTATGCTCAATGATGAGTCAGTCCATAGAGGGATCAATGAGTCTATATCCCTTCACATTGCCTAGGTATCCAACAAATATTCACTTTGTACTCTGTGGATCAAGTGCCTTCCTCTTCTCAGAGGGAATCTTGGCCCATGTACATGAACCGAATATACAGAAGTGGGTCACTTCCGGTTTGAGGCCGCTCCAAGCCTCGAAGGGGGTCCTATCCTTGAAAAATATATGGGGAGATATATTTTGGATTTACTTCTCACAATTAAGTGTTTCATCCCTTAATCTATGTGGAAGTGACTTTGCATGCAGCATGCAAGATGCCATCTCTTTCAGGGATCTATTCTTCTACTCATCAACTCTGTTTTGTTGCAGAGTATAGGGAACCATGTGTTGTAACTGAATCACGGCCTTAAGAAAAATATTTTGTACCTCATGGTTGACATACTCCCCCCCATTATCTATTCATAGGAATTTGATCTTCCTTCCTAACTGTGTCTCAACAAGGGCTTTGAAATCTTTCAGATGTTGAAAGACCTCAGATTCTTTCCTGAGAAATAAAGTCCAAGTGTAGAGTGAGAAATCATCAACAAAAATGATCATGTAACTTTATTTATTGATTGATATATGAGGAAAACGGCCCATGAGATCACTGTGGATCAAATCCAAAGGAGAGGAGGCCTTATGAGTCTTTCCTTTTTCAAATTTCTCTTGAGGGTTTTTTCCAAGGACATATCCCTCACAAATTCCTTTGGAGAAGTGGATATTCGGTAGAACTTAAACCATTCCCTACTTGTTAATTTGTTGCATTCATATGAAATTTAAATTCCTCAACCTTTCGTGCCATATCCTACTACTTTCATCAGCATGTATAAGTAGTAATGCAAAATCTGGTTCAATAAATTTAGAAAATGTGTAGAGTCTGGATTGGTGATTTACCTCACCAGTAGAAACTTTGGAATTGGTTTTCATGTGATAGATATCCACTGCATCAGGTGTGCATATTACTCTCTTCCCATTGCAGGAGTTTTTCATATGATACAAGGAGAGAAGATTGATAGAGAGTTTGGGAACGTGTAGCACATTCTCAAAGCTCCCATTTGTGAGTTCAACTCTCCCTTTGTCGATGATTTCGACTGGATATTCATCCCCCAACAGAATAGGAGGACCTTTGAATGTTTCCAATGAAGACTATACTTCATTTTTGGATTCCATGTGGTGAGATGCACCTGAATCTATAATCCAAGCATCGGGAAAGAAGTTAATGGAAATCAAAGCATGGCTAGAATTGCCTTTGTTGAGGTTTTGATCTTTTGGATTCTTCTTCTTGGAGCCCTCGTGGATGTGATCTCCAAGGTTTTTTTTCTGAAGTATTTGTGCCATTTGATCTATATGTTTCTGCATGCATGCAGATTATGGATGGAATCCTCATTGGCAGTAAGTGCATTTCTCTCCTTTTCTTCCCTTTCCACCTTTTGATCTAGAGGAATCATTGAGGGGTTTTGAGTGCCCTTCCTTCTTTGGATTTTAATGTGCCTACCCTTTGTCTTTGTTTTTATATTTCTTATTTTGGTGATTATTACCATCTTGCATAGAAAGTGCATGTGTCTTTAAGCGTTTGATTTTTCCCATGTTGATGAGCTTGGTTTTCTCTTGCATCAGAGACACGATAAAGACCTCAAGAGAGGGCATGGTCCAAGTGGCTCCAAAGGCGAGACTAACTGAATGAAATGTGGTTACAAACACAGAGTACTTTGGACCAATTTTGAAAATAATGGTAAGAACCATTTGTCTCTCCTCTTTATATTTATCAACCCTGCAAGCCTTGAGTTGCAACAACAAATCCTTATATTTGGTAAAACAATCTTGGATATTTTCGAAGGTTTTTGTATCCAAAGTAAGAAATTCCACCTCAAGCATGTGTCCCCTCATATCATCCTTTTCTTCCAAAAATTCCTTCCACGGTGGTCCAAACTTCATTAGCGGTTTTACAAGAGGATATGTGAAAGAGGAGTTCAAGAGAAATGAGACTGCAAATAGTTCCATATGATTCATCTATCTGATTCAAATACTTGGATTTTACAATGATTGATGTTGGTTTGGTTTTTGTGCCCATGGTTAACCTATATAATCCTCTTCTTCGAAGATGCAATTCCATCTTGTGCTTCCATGCAAAGAAATAGAATAGTGTAAGAATCAATTCTTTTGGAAATTCAATTTTCCCACTGTCTTCAATCTTCGGTACCTGAAAAAAGAGTATGGTGTGTCTTTTTCCTAGAAATTTGTTATCTTTTCTACCATGTAAATATGGATGAACCTGCATAGATAAGATCTATCTAGCAAAGGACATACGGTTTGCATAAAAATGAGAAAAGACGGAAATGAGAGAGAGAGAATCAAATAATTGTATTAACTGAATGAATGAATGATAATTTACACATGATATACTCTTTATAACTAAACTAATGTGCACTATAAGAGAATCCAATTCACCATAGTTGTGGTCTATAGTGATCTAAACACACATCGACAGTTACAGGATTTAATTGCCACCTTGTATAAGTCAACTGGCCTCTCAATCCTCAATTAATTGACTGAAAGCATTAGTAATGTACCACTTTGGTGATAATACCAAGGAAAATGTGCATTAACAATGATGATACCAATGTTTCATGTCTATGGAACCAATGTGGCATTAAGAATCCACTCAACTCATCCAACTGAACTATGAACTGAAGAGAATATTCCCCTAGAATGTAGGAAAATGAATATTCTCCCTAAAATGTGGGAGAGTGGATAATGACAAATAAACATAGGGAAAACCTTAGGAAAAATAAATCCTAGGTGTGTTTGAAGTATCTCCAACAAAGATTACAATGTTGAATGTTACAAATACAAAAATTATGGCCACACAACTAGTGATTGTAGAATACCAAAGCATCCCATGAAGACTTCCAACATTCAAGAAGAAAAGCATTAAAAGACATGGAAAGAAAACGAGACAGAGTGTAAGGTAGCCTTATATGCTAAAAATAAAAGAATCCAATGGTATGTTGACAGTGGATGTTCAAATCATATGACAGGAGATCAAGAAAAATTCCTCAGTTTGAAAAGGAAAGAAAAAGGAAGGGTTACATTTGGAGATGATGTCTCTGCCAAGATACTTGGAAAGCATACAGTCATTTTGGGAAATAACAGAGCTAAAGAAGAAAATGTGATATTAGTTGAGAATTTGAATCCTAATATGTTTAGTGTGATCCAAACATGTGATCAAGGACATACTCATATTTGACTCTAAAAAATGTGAAATTAGAAAAGAAGTTTCAGGAAAATTAGTGGTTATTGCCCTAAGGACACTAAGCGATGTATATATCTTAAACATAGGAGAAGAAGAAAAATGTTGCACAGGTCAAGTAGATGAAAGTTGGTTGTGGCACAGAAGAATGATACACATATAGGATTTGATAATTTTATAAAATTTAGTAAAAAGGAAGTTGTGAAAGATATGTCAAAGATTATAAAACCTTCAATTTTTTTTTGTAAGCACTGCCAACATGGAAAATAGACAAAAGTAAGAATCAAGACAAAACAATAATCTACATCAAAACAATCAGAACTTGTTCATACTAACCTATGTGGACCTACTATAACTAAAATCATACAAGGTGAACATTACTCCATCTTATTCATTGACGATTATACACCAATGACTTGGGTATCGTTTCTCAAAGAAAAATCAAAAGAATTTGAAAATTTTAAAATATTCAAAGCACATGTTGAAAATGAGACTGATCTCAAAACAAAGTGCCTAAGATTATATAATGGAGGGGAATTTACCTCAATTTATTTCAACAAGTTTTTTGAAACTCATGGAATTAAAAGACACTTTTCATCTCCAAGAAATCCCCAACAAAATGGAGTTGCTGAAAGGAAAAATAGAATTGTTCAAGAAGAAGACAGAACCATGTTAAATGAAGCAAAACTCCCAAATATATATTGGAGAGAAGCATTGTATACAACATTGTACATACTTAATACATCACAACTTATAGTCAACCATTGCAAGACACCATATGAATTATGGTTTGGCCAACCAACATCAGCCAAACACTTCAAATTCTTTGGGAGAAAATGCTATATTAAGAGAAGTGATGATAACCTAGGGAAATTTTATTCCAGATCTGATGAAGGCATATTTCTTGGTTACCCATTCAACAAAAACACCTACAGATGCTATAAACTGAGGCTGCACAAAATTGTGGAAAGTGCAAATGTGAAAGTGGATGATTTTAAATCAAGAAGACTCAAATCTCAAGATAATTCACAATTTGATGAAAGAAGAAGAAGAAACTAAAGAAATACAAGAAGAAGAATCACAAAGTTAAGAAGAGGAAGAATTCCCAAGACAAGATACAAAAGCACCATCAAGAAGAGTACAAAGAAATCATCATGAAATTCAAATCCCTGGAAACAAAAGTGTTGGAGTTGAAACAAGAAGAAAACTAACATATGAAATAGAGCAAGAATTAATCTCCCTAATAGAACCCAAAACATTTGCACAAGCCATTAAAGATGAAGATGATATCAAAGCCATGAATGAATATCTTGATCAAATAGAGAAAAATTAGACCTGGGAACTTGTACCAAGACCAAAAGACAAAAATGTGGTAGGGACCAAATGGATATTTAAAAATAAATTTAATGAACATGGTCAAGTTATAAGGAATAAGGACAGATTCGTGTGCAAAGGATATGCTCAAGTATAAGGGATTGACTTTGAGGAAACATTTCCCCAATATCCATATTAGAAGCTATTGTAATGTTCTTGGAATTTTCATGCTTTAAAAACTTTAAAATATATCAAATGGATGTCAAATCAGCATTCTTAAATGGAAATTTAGAAGAATAAGTTTATATAGAACAACCTAAAGGATTTATGTTATCAAAGAACCAAGACTATCTTTGTAAATTAAATAAACCATTATATTCTCTCAAACAAGCTCCCAAAGCATGGTTTTCAATACTTGATAGTCATCTACATCAGCAAGGATATAAAAGAGGAGCTACTGATAGCAATATTTACAGTAAGATTGAAAATCAAAATATGATTATTATTGTATTATATGTGGATGATATCATCTTCGAAAGTAATTTAAACCTTCTAATCAATAAATTTTCTACATAAATGAAAAAAGAATTCAAAATGTCGATGATTGGTGAACTGACATTCTTCTTGGGATTACAAGTCTCACAATTAGACAAAGGCATATTCATATCTCATAACAAATACATTAAATAAATGTTGAGTAAATTTCAAATGGAACATTGCAAACCTATGAGAAATCCTATGATTAAAGGATGAAAACTAAGCAAATATGATGGATCCCTAAAAGTGGACCAAACCATGTATGGATCAATGATTGGTAGCCTGCTATATGCAATAGCAACAAGACCAGATATCATGCAAGTTGTAGGATTAGTGGCCAGATTTCAATCTTCACCTAAAGAGATAGATATGAAGGAAGTTAAAAGGATTTTTAGATATCTCAAAGGAACCTTGGATTTTGTATTATGGTATCCAAAAGAAGAAGACTTCACATTAACTGCATATACTAATACAGATTGGGCATGAGGTATCGATGACAAAAAGAACACCAGTGAATGAGCATTATTCCTAGGAAAATGTCTTGTGTCATGGCTAAGTAAAAAGAAACCCTCCATATCACTATATAAAACAAGAGTTGAGTATGATGATGTCTCCTACTACACTCAAGTAATTTGGATGAAACAAACTCTACAAGACTTAGAAGTAAATTGGATCATCCAATTATTATTAATTGTGACAATACTAGTGTTATAAACCTTTTTTAAAATCATGTCATGCACTCAAAAACCAAGCATATCCCAATCAAATTTCATTTTATAAAGGAAAAAAATTATCTAAAAATTTGTAAAGTCGAATATGTGGATACTAAAAAACAAATTGCAGATGTATTCACAAAACCTCTCCCTAAAAGTACTTTTGAAAACCTTACACAGAAATTGGGGGTAATCTCCATATCTAATTAAAACTGCACAACTTCATCAAAAAAGGACTACATGGACAAGGGGAGTATAACCTCAGGGGGAGAAAAGAGATATCCCTATTTCCATTATTGTCAAAGGGGGAGAATAAATAGTAAAACTTAATTAAAATAAGGAGTTTTTACTTTGTTTCCATCAATGCCAAAGGGGAAAAATGTTGGACATGGTGTTATGGTGTTGACATTGATGTCACGGTGTTGGCATTGATGTAAAAAGGGGGAAAATGTTGGACATGGTGTTATGGAATTGGCACTGATGTCAAAGAGGGATAACATTGTCTATAAATATGTTAAAATCATGTGTGGGCTTGATGCATTGATATTAATGTCCCAGTAAATGCCTATGGAATATGTTATTGGCATCCATTCATAGAACAAGCAATAGAATAGAAAAAGAGGTGAGGTTGTTGTTCACTCCATGAAGGTATCATTGGAATACCATTACAATGGAACCTCAAAAAGAATTTATTGTTCTCTAAGTACAAAGAAGAAAGAATCAAAGTCTGGTATTTCAATGAAATGCAATAGATGTCAAGGGTCTAGTATACAAGTCTCTATTAGACATCTTGGACTATCACTGATTCAGCAAATACATCATCTCTATAGGGATTGCAAAGGAAAAAATTTACCATGATACAAGGTTTGAGAAACTAAAGTTTACAATCGTTCTCCTTTTGGTATAAGGATCGATGCTCTGATCATCGTTATAGGTGTGAGAAAAATGCAAGAAATCACCAAGGGTCTCATTATGATCATTAGATCACTATCATCCATTCTCAAGGTGAACGAAAGAGATATTCTCTCAGGGCGTATAATACTTACTATGAAATTTGTTGCCTCCAATAATGTGAATAAATAGGAATCGTTAGATCATGGAGAGAAGAAAAACCAGAACCATCTAATCTAGTCAAGCCTCCCATTCAACTAGTGATTAAAACCAAATTGTCGATGATCGAGTATAAGCATGATCAGATGGCCCTAATCTAATTCACATTTCAAAAACACATGAAAGTTAATGGAAGAGGGAAGGCATGAAAAGTATATTATGCTAAATTTAACTATCCATGTGTCATTGTTCAATGCTATCGTGTTTTGTCTTGGGATTATCACGGTTCCATATTTCATTTGTGAAATCATTGAGGATCGTCCACTCAATGGATTATTAAAAGATAACTGTTGATTTATTTAAAGTGCCCAGATAAGCATGTATCGTCCACTCAATCGATGATTAGAACCCAACCATTGATTTGATTAAAGCATAGATAAGCCTTGTATGTGCCTGATCTCGGTCACAGGTCAAGGTCATATGGTAAATATGAATTTTTGATGAGGTAAGTGCTAACTAGGATAACTCTTGGTTATAGGGCATGGTAATTTGGTGAAATAAATAAATTCCTTCAGGCTAAGTGTATAAAATAGGCCTTGTGCCTTGTTTGTCTAAATTGTTCTCAACAATGTTTGGTCCTATGACAATACATATGGGTGCTAATGGGTTCTAACAATTAACAACCATACACCATAGGACCAAATGTTTGGTCATGTACTGTCACAGTGGATGGGTGCTAATTGTTATCACCCATCCACCATGACAGTACAGGAAATGCACTCAAGAGGAAATTCAAAGTTCTAATCTAGTTAACTCCTTGGGGTCTGGGTTTATTCAAGAACAATTACAAACACAATATTATCACCCTTCCATTCCATTGCTGCTACAAATCTTTTGGGACATGAAGGGATAAATGTTGAACAATTTACAAGAGATTTGAAGTCTTTTGAATTAAATCCAATTTTTAATGAAAATAGGAGTATCAACATTATTGTTATTTTATTAATAAAATGAAAAGGCACATTGGTTCATTTTCTCTTTTAAAAAGAGACACATTGTCTCAATGTCATACACCTTTTATAATACTATATAAACATAAATATATGGTGAAAGGAAAGTGTCTCTATGAGATAAATCAGAAGATCAAAGCATGGGCATAGTCCAAGGAAGAAATTGAACCTGAAACAAACACATGAAGTGGGGGTCGAAGGGAGGATCAAGGGAGTATCGGATTCCCCTATAGGTTGGAGCCTCAAAAATAGGGAGTTTAATCTTCCTCAAGTTGGTGCTTCAAAACAAAGGATTGGATTCCTCTATGGGTTGGATCCTAATCTACAAGGAGTTGCAACTTCCTCAAGTTGATGCTTGAAAACATGGGATTGGTGTCTCCTTGAGTTGGTGCTCAAAATAAGGGAGATTGGTGTCTTCTACAAGTTGTAACTTGTAAAATAAATATAAATTTTATGATTGTTACATTTAAAATTATGTGTACATTATTTTCTTGTTGATCAATTGTTATGGTTAATAATTTTAATAATTAAAATTGTGAAAAATTGTGAAAAATAAGCAATATTGATTCACCCCCCCCCCTCTCACTATTAAAAAACATTTCAACATTAATTTTCCATTTGCACGAACAAAGGGATAAATAGATGTGCAAATTTTCTAATGAACCCCATGTACCTTCCTCTAGCATCAAATATTTTAAACTTCTAACCCCCAAGCAATTTTCTTAGATTGTTAACTATTTTATCCCCATTTGACATTGTCTGTTATAGGAGGAGGGTGTCAGGTTTATTCCCATCAATAACCCTTTTCAAGGATCATTTTTTGAAGGATATGACTAAGCCTGGAGAAATAAAGGTAG
>JZKD02S2013038.1:235145-249136 GCA_000966675.3 Picea glauca
GGACTTGTTTCCTCTTCTTGGCACCCTAGTTCTCCTTCCATAGTTTAGAACAAACCACCCCTAAATTTCCCCCTCTTATCCATGCCTTCTGAATTTCCTATAGGTAGATTTAGACAATTTTATAAGGATGCATTAAAATATCTTAAAGATAAAGAAAAACATTAAATATCACAACAAGCATCGTGTATAAGAAAAGTATCAGTCAAAATGGTATTTATATTACATTAATTCATCATAATCGTAGGATCTTTACATGACAGACATCATAGTTATAGTCTCCCTTACGAAACTAACTGAAAAAGTGATCCAAGAGGATCTCCACACAAGGATTCATTACTTTTCACACCATGGAGAAGATCATTAAAATGTTAATTGATGTGACAAAGTTTAAAAAAGAATTATTAAAGTTTCATTTAAATTGTAATAATGATTAATACTTTCAATGAGTGTGATAAGCCCATGTATTATTCATTCAAATTGGAAAAATGATAAATACTTGAAGTGAGTGGAAACTACTCATGTATTTTTCATTTAATTTGTAAAAAGAGAAATTAGTTAAGTGTGAGAATCCAACTCACAAATTAGTTTCCTAGTTTTAAGGGGAACTTAGTTTTGTGTGAGAATCCACCTCACAACTAGTTTTTCTATTCTCAAGAAGAGGATGAGAGTCGCATAGGTTGGTTTCAGATTCCTCCTCATTTTATCACAAGTGGTTTCCTAGTCTCAAGGGGAAGTTAAGGGTCTCATAAGTTGGTTGAGATGCTTTCTCTTTTTTATCCTTGAGTTGTTATTAGAACCTAAATTTGTGGATGTTCTGTACTTTAATTATGGAGCTAAGGAAACTATATAAACTCCTTATGTAAGCTCTAGGTTTCATCCTTTTATGGATCCCTTTATGGAGGAACTTTAGGCCCATTGGAGAGAGGGATTTCATGGTGAGGAATGTAGTCCTTCCAGTGACTGAAGAAATTCCACTCATGTGAGATCCTTAAGTTCTCTTGTACAAGAGAAGGTTGCTCTAGGATTTCCACCCTAGATGGAGCATGTGCCACATTTTGTGATAAGGTTTCAAACATGCTAAAGGAAAGATAATAAAGTGATTTGTATTCCAAGTAGATCCAGTGATGCTTCTAGCAGAGTCTGGTGAACTTCATTAAAACATGGGTGTCAAATTATATTTGTGATTTTTTATTGCATTCTCACTTGATTAAGTAGAGGTTTAATTGAACATATCCACATAATTATGACAATTTGATATCAGAGAAGGTCTAACCAATTTTTCATATTGTGAATATAATCATGGTAAAGGATAAGATAAAAGTATGGCTTCGTGATCTTGAAGAAATCAACCAGATCATTCAAGCATAGAACCTTGAATTGAGGAGGTTGCTTAAAGAATATGAAGAAGAAAATAGAAAACTATGACTGTAGCTACAAGCTATGGAGGATCATGTTGGGGAATGCTCCGCTACAAGAGAAGCATAAAGTTCCTCCAATATCATACCAACTTTTGGCCATGACAAGTATACTAGTTATGGTTCTTATCATGAAAGTGTTGATGGTTTTATAGATTGTCAGATAATAGAGGATGCTCTCTAGACACCAAGTAACTAAAGTGGTTTCCTAGAATCCTCATCTACAACTTCATCCAACCAGGAGGAGCAGTTGGCCAAACTTCAGGAGAAGAACAAGTGTCACAAATAGGAATGGAGGTAAAGGATTCTCCATGTTCAATTCCTTCCCTTATTAATGAGGATGACTTTTTTGGAGTTTTTGAAAGGCACACCAAGGGAATTGGCTTGAATTTGTTGAGGAAGATGGGGTATAAAGGAGGAGTTCTTGGTATTAATTTCCAAGGAATCATTTAACCACTCGAGGTTGATGGAAGACCCCGATATGTAGGATTGGGATATGGTGAAAGAGAATTCTCAAAAGTAGTAGAACTAGAGGATTCTTCAAGTAAGAAGTTGAGATCGTCACCAACACCATATAAGAAAAGTGATGGCACATCATTGTATGAAAGTGATATATCTAGTATGAGATTCCAGAGGAAATTAAAGTCTCCTCAAATAGCTTGGGAAAACAAGAGTGTTGCAAAGAACTAGAAGAGGAAAGATCCTTACAATGAAGGCAAGAAGGATATGAAGACATGCAACTATTGCACTCACTGGAAAATGAGTGGTCATTGGATCAGGAAATTTTGGAAGCTTCACCTCGAGCTTCATGGTACACCAAGAAAGAATCTTGTACTAGAGTCTATCTAGTTGGAGGTTGGATTCTCCTTAGTTGAAAAAAAATGGCCAAAACTCAATGTGCATAGAAGTCATTGAAAACAACACCAAGTTGAAGAGATCAATGAGAGATTTCTAATGGCACAAATGACACCTCAAATGGAATCCAAATGAAAACATTATGGTCATCTAAAATTTTCAGTAAATAGGAAAATATGGCAAAGTCCGTATAGTGTTGATGTCAACATGTTGACATGGAAGCACCATAGGCTGCCATGTGGCATCCATATGGACACCACGTGGTAGTACAAATATTGACATGTCATCTTATGTGGTTGTATGATCATGATGTCAGTAGAGTGACTAGACCATACGGAAGGATGATGTGGTAGTATGGCATTGACACAACAGGTGATGTGTCGAATCAATAGGTAGTACAATGTTGATGTGGTAGAGTGAGGTGGTTGTATAAAAAATGACATGGTAGTATGAACATTGATGCATCAATTGATGTGTTTGTACAGTGATGACATCCGCAAAGTGATTGGACCGTACAAAATGTTGATGTGGTAGTATGGCGTTGACGTGGCAGGTTACATATCAGTTGACTAGATGTTGACTGGGTCACTAATGCAGGTGTTGACTATACCACCACTAGAATATTGAATGGGAATTGACTAACCAATTATAGAGTGCCACATGGACCAATCATGTGGTGCCACATGGAACCCCTCGAATTCCCAATGAGTTTAGGGTCCAAGAATTCAAATTAAAAAAAAAGGTTGACGAGACTGGTTGACGCTAGACTCGGTGACCGGACCAGTCGTCGTCCAAACCAATGGAACCAAATTTTTAGTGGAATGTTTCAATTGGTAAAAGGTTTATACCAACCAATGCCGAATCCGGTCACCGAACCGCCCAGTCCCAACCGGGATATACATGTAGCCAATCAATGGAGTTGGAGTATTAATTTGGCACCCATATTTAAAACATATAATTGTTATATTCCATATGTTTAGGCCATGGGGTTTGACCCCAAGACCTCCCCCAAAGTTAGAAACCTCTGCTAACCAACCCACCAAAGGTGCTACATTGGTTTATCCACCCTCACAATTATTTTAAACATCCAATTTTCCATCAGACAGGATAGCTTGGGCACGACAAATTATGACATGGATTTCAATGCATCTGTGCATATATTTTATAGGTACGACCTTGTGTGGGAACATAGATCGAGGCAGGGAGCCCAAGAGGAGTCCAGAAGTGACAGTGACATAATTTGATGAAATTATAGTCATTTTTACATGATTGTTCGAGCCAGATTCAATGGTGCAGTTAGAATTTGGATTCGAGCAGTGGAAATTGAAGGTTATGACCAAGCCCATGTCTTCTTGGCATGTTTTTTGAGGCAGGTTGCACCATTCAGAACAAGGTCGCATTTAGAGTCGAAAGTTGCAGAATGACAAGACGAACCTATTGGTAATATGTCCATTGAGAGTTGAGAAACCATTTGAGCGCCCTGGAATGAAACCCAGTGTAAGTTTCATGCATTTATGATTTTTTCCTCTTTTTGGAAATTGCAAGAGGATGAATGTATGTTGCAGATTTTGGTGATCTTTGAGTGTTGCAGCAAGGCAACAAGATCTGAATTATTGCAAGAAATTCATTGTTTGAGCCTTGCACACAAACCGAGATGGTGCAGTAAGAGGAAAGTTTGACACTTCAACCGAAATTAGTCATGTTTATAGACAAAAGTCTCATAATTGTGAGACATGTGTGATGATGCTGACATTTTCCTTATTTATTGTGTTACACATGTTTGTAATGGGGGGTTTAAAAACCATAGAGTTACCACTAGTGCATATTTGGGGTTATTCACCTTAATGATAATGATGTAAAAGGTTGTAATTAGCCACTCTTGAATGTAATGATGAGAGTGAGGCATTGTTTTCTATGCCTAAACCTTGTTAATCCTTTTTGGTAACATTGTAATGGGTCTTGTATCCACTATGAAGTGAGAGGAATTGTTTTTCCTAGGCTTGTTTTGGAAATCATTGTAAACTTATCCATGAGTGTTTTATAAACTCATTGAAAGTATGGTATTGCTTTCAAAATTGAAAAATTGTGATCATGTATTATCAGCTATAGATTTGCATTGATGCAAGTGTTGGCATTGAAATCCTCATTCTGAAGTACAAAGGTGAAGGAGAATAAGGGTGCGGCCTTTCAGAGACATTTGTTATGCAGATCAAGGAATCAACTACAAATATGTAAGTGTTGGCATCGACATCCTCATCACAAAGCACAAAGGTGAAGGAGAATAAGGGTGTGGCCTTCCAGAGACATTTGTTATGCAAATCGAGTAGTTTGGAAGTGCATCATGGAGTGTAAGACTCTTCTTAAAAGTTGGTCATGGATATTCAAGTTTCTCTCTATAATTCTAGAGAACAAAAAGTGATTTTGGGGGGGAGGTATGATCCAGGAGGATATCCACACAGGGATTCATTACTTTTCACACCATGGAGAATATCATTAAAATGTTAATTGATGATAGGTGATAAAGTTTAAAAAAGAATGATTAACGTTTCATTTAAATTGTAAGAATTATTAATAATTTAAATGAGTGTGAGAAGCTCATGTATTATTCATTCAAATTGGAAAAATTATTAATACTTGAAGTGAGTGGAAACTACTCATGTATTTTTCATTTAATTTGTAACAATGGAAATTAGTTAAGTGTGAGAATCGAACTCACAAATGAGTTTCCTAGTTTTAAGGGGAAATTAGTTTTGTGTGAGAATCCACCAAACAATTAGTTTTTCTATTCTCAAGAAGAGAATGAGACTCTCATAGGTTGGTTTGGGATTCTTTCTCATTTTATCACAAGTGGTTTCTTGGTCTCAAGGGGAAGTTCAGGGTCTCATAGGTTGGCTGATATGTTTTCTTGTCTCCTTGAACTATGGAGCTAAGGAAAATATATAAAATCCTTATGTAATATTTGGGTTTCATACTTGTATGGATCCCTTTATGGAGGAACTTTATGCCCCTTGGAGAGAGAGATTGCATGGTGAGGAATGTAGTCCTTCTAGTGTATAAAGAAATGTCACTCATGTGAGAGCCTTAAGTTCTCTTGTACAAGAGAAGGCTTCTTTGGGATTTTCGCTCTGTATGGAGCATGTGCCACATTTTGTGAGAAGGTTTAAGCCCTACTAAAGGAAGGATAAGAAAGTGAGTCATATTCCAATTAGATTCAAATATGCAGCTAGCAAAGTCTGGTAAACTTTGTTAACACGTGGGTGTCAAATTATATGTGTGAGTTTTGATTTCATTCTCTATTGATTAAGTAGAGGTTTAATTGCACATATGCACATAATTATGACAATTTTCTCATGTTCATATGAAATTCTTAATGATATTTTCTCATGTTCATATGAAATTCTTAATGATATTTTCTCATGTTCACATACAATTAATCGTCATTAAAATATCCTCATTGTAGAATTTTTGTACAAAAAGATCTCACAGAAATTCTCAAATCACAAAATGAAATATAGGTCCTAGACATTTTTTTCTTTCTAAACATTCCTCCTAATGTCTCTCTGAAAATCCTCTCATTTCCTATCACTCTACTAATTACAACCTTTATATCACCTAATTTCGACAAAAAAATTGAAAAAACATAGAACATTCAGATAATGCCTATATATTTATAGGGTCCTCATAGGGACAACCTCAATCCATAGGGTGGTTACATAACTTGATCATAATTAAATTTACATGTATTTATAGGCCCATGAGTGAGTTTTTATATCTCATGGGTTTATAAACATGCCTATATGATCTGCATTTGATGATGGGGAGACATGTGGCCCTTGTAGTAACCATTGAATATGAGTTAGAATGTCGACAATGATTGGACTCCATCAAAACGCCATTGAATGTTGGGGAACTAGGAAAAAAAATAATGAATTTTTGATAATTACTTAGTAATGTCCGAGGGTATAGTCGATTTTATCTGTACTATAAGAACTCCTCGACAAACTTCTACACCATATGTAGTATTGGACAACAAGGAAGAAAATGGTTGATCGCAAAGTTTGTGAGTACTTACATTTGTGGACTTACTTAAGATTTAATATTTGTTGTGATATTTATATTTAAATAATCAATTTGCACTCATTTATGGATGCCTTCTAATAGGTTCTAACATACAAACAATAGTCAATCGATGAATTGATCAACATTGGGTTAAGGGTTGTAAGTATATGTTGAAGTATCAAAGTTTATTTGAACAATTTGAAAGTAGTTATGTTGCTTAACTTCCCTTGTTTTATAATTAATGGAACAATAAGAAAAATTTATAATAATTATATCGTTTATGCTTTGTCATGGCATATTAAACAAAGTATGGAGAAAAACCAACATAAGAGATTTTGATACACAATATGCAACATGAATTTGAAAGCATGTGTATTTTTTACAAATCACTCATTTCTATGGTACACTTTTTTATTTACGCAATCATGTATATTCTGCTATATATATAATTGTAAATTTACTTATTGCACTTTAATGCTATCATTGTAGATGAAACATGAATGTGCAAAACATCAAAAACTAGTTGATGAAGAAAAAATTAGTTTAAATAACGAAAGTGGAATATCACCTAAAAGTGATAAATAATGAGGCATGCACACAACTCAAGTGATCACAACATTTAAAGTGATGAATGACAATCAATATAATTGAATGTTACTACAAGTTGCATGTTTTGGAATATTTGTTTGTGAAAATCACGGATTTTGTTTAATGTACTTGACATAATGTTCCAATTATAGTAGGACATGTTACCAATAAGTGTAAAAATTACATATTGGTTTCATTTTGATTATTGTGGACCTCAATATTATCCCATTTTGTATGACAATGGGTCTCTTGTTCATATATCATAAAATGGATTTCTTATTGTATTTCATTATTGAATGTTGTAAAATGTTGCTCACTTGATTGATTGATATATGGATGATTTACATTGTTACGAATAATAGAAGTGTAAATGATTGGACATTTCATTAATGCAATCATTATATCAAAACACAATAAAAAAAAATATAAAAACAATATGTTGGTTTACTTCCTTCTTCTACCCATTGTCTAAGTTTATTGACCCAGGGTTCATGTCTGTCGGGTTTCCAATAAAGCCTCTAAAACTATCGACCCTCTTGGTAAAACAGAAGGCAACGCAACACACAGAATGTGTTGCACTGTCTCACCCGAGATAGCTTTAATGGGTGGATGTAAGACTCATGTGTTTACAGCCTAGGATTGAGTGTGAGATAAGGGAGTTGAATATTGAACTATTGTTATAATTGTAACTGCAATATACTGTCATTTGCGAATACGTAGGAAATATAAAAACTCATTCATTAAGCATAACAATAGCTATTGAAAAGATGATAAAGATAAAAATACATTCATCACACAACACAGATGTTAGCTCTTGGCTCTTTTATTATGGTATTTCTGCATATACAGCCTTGCGTGCTTTACAATCATCCACAGTCGAGTAAGATCTATATGAGGCAGACTAGATCGCACCAGGATCCTTAGCCTGCGATCTAACCCTCAATATCTACCCTCCTTCCTCTCATATATCTCACTGGATTACAAAATAGATCATATAGAAAAATATTACATAGCGGTTCACTACAATATCGACTTATCTCCGTAACCTCTGAACAATAATAATCAAAACCCTGATAATCGAACCCTCTATGATATATAAGTGTCTCTATGTATACATTTCTGGCTCTTCAACCATTAAAATGCATTACCCAAAACCTTAACTCTACCGTTGTTAGGTATTCCTCCCATGCGTACGTGTTGTTCTTCCTTCCAACTGTTGTGTTTCCTTTCAGCTGTCACTTTCCTTGTGCATGCTTTCTTTCCCAAAAACTCCCTAATTTTCCACCTCCGCCTTTGGCCTGCCTCCAACAGGCCCCCAACATTGACATATGCCTCGTCTCAAGCCACCTAACCTTTGTGTGATCCCTCGATATCCTTGGTGATTGCTTGGAACTTTTCCTTGAGATATGTCGCCTGTGTTTGTGCCTATGAAATCTTCTCCTTGAGTGTGTCCACTGTCTAGACTACAATTTCATCATTTATCAATTCCACACACTATGCTTGGGTCTATGATATTTGTGTCTTGCCTACTTTTTCCTGTTCCAGGACTTTTTCTACCCTCTCTTGCAGTGGTTCAATTTGATCCTGCCGCTCATGTTTCTAGGTTTTCGTAGTAGTTAGCTCTGCCTGCAATCTCTTCATGTCTTGCATCCCTTTAATGTGTTATCTAATTGGAATTGTCTTATGCCTCTGCTTGAGTTCTTGGATCGTTGTGTTGATACTTTCTTATTCCTTGTCCCACTTTTGGACCTTCTGATCCTCCTCTAATCTAGTCCAAAGCTGTGTTGCTTTATCGAAAAAGTCATTTGTTGTGATGACATGTTTATCTATCTCCTGCAGCTACATTGTTTCTTCCTACTTCCTTTTCTCCTTTACTGCGGGTGGTGTGCTTGGTGTAAGTTTCTCCCAGAGATTCTTGATCTCCTTCTAATAGTGATGGATTTCCTGCGCAATCTGATCAATCTTTTATGCCGTTGTAATTTCATCCCTCCGCACAACCTGTGGAATCTTCTCATAATATCCTACCACTTTCTACTCCAATCCTTTTATGTTCTCCCTTTCCTCCTGGGTCTCAGATTTACCCTTCTCATAGACTATTTCCAGCACATCCTGTTTCTCTGTTTCCTTTTGCAATTTGACTAAGTCTTTGTGTGTGCAAGACTGTACCTCATGTTTTATGCTAACCTGCAACTTGTGGAGTGCCCTGGTTAGCATCCGTGTCAACAACAATTGGATTTGGCTTAAGTCCTTCAAGGGTGTCTACCCCACAATATGATCCATTCACAGCATACTGGGTGTGATATGGAATGTTTTTTTTGGGTGTGGTAGTGAGTGGACTGGATATCGTTCTTCTTCTTCCATTGTTTCCTCTGTCTGAGGTGTTGATGGTGTCGGTCCCTACTGCTTCTTATTGTCTATAATTCCTTGATTTGCTTGAGGAGCTACCACATGTCTATCAGGTCCTGTTTAATCCTGTCTCTATGGTTCACATCATGGTCAAAATCCTCAGCTAAATAGTCCTGGACCATTAGGGCTATCATTTCCCCATTGTCATTCTTGATCGTATACTCTAGAGGCGTTGGTTGTGCCTTCATTTTCTTACACGTTCCCCCTATCTGCGTGGTTGTACTCTTGTTCCCACCGAGTTCCTTTGATTTGGGATTTTCTACGGTCTCTTGCATGGGATCGGCCTATTTCTATTGCTTCTTGGTCAACTGTGTCTTATCCTTCATCAGGCTCTGGGTCCCTGTCTTCTTTGGCCCTTTGTTTGTCTGCATTGTTTTTCCCTAGCCCATTCTTCATCTCTTGGGAACTTGGATTTCCTTTGGTTGGGTTTCTCCCTGCCCTACCCCTTCTTCTATTGTTGTTTCTGTCAATTCTTGGGTGATGGCTAGAATCCTATATTCATCTTCCCAGTCTTTGATTACCAAGTCAATGTATCCCTCTGTGATGTAGTAACACATCTGTAGCCACTGTTTAGTAGGATCCTTCCTTGCTTGTATCCACATTATATGTTGCGTGGCCTAGAAATTGGCGATTTCTTTATACCATGTGACAGCCTCAGGTGTGATCCTTCACATCTTGGAAATGGATTCCTGTAGGTCGTGTAGGTATCCTTCAAATATGGACCCATTCATCCTTTTGTGACTAGCATTCGATGTAGCCTTTAATAGTAAGTATATCTTTCCCTAGTTTGGTTTGGTTTGGGTTTGGTACAAAAAGTGACATACCTCGGTTCCCTCCAGCCCATAAAGGCTATTAGTGTGATCATCCATGAGTAGTGAAACTCTGTGCCTAGATCCTGCGCATCCTTTCAGTCATCCAGGAACAATTTCAAGAGGTGTGGTTCCCAGATCACTATGGTGTTGGTCCCCTATTGCTTCTTGTTGTATGTACTTCCCTGATTTGCTTGAAGAGATACCACATGTCTTCCAACTCTTGTTGAATATTGTCTTTGTTGTGCAAAACATGGTCAAAATCCTGGGCTAAATAGTCTTGGACCATTTGGGCTATCATTTCCCCATCATCATTCGTGATTGTATACTCTGTAGGTGTTGTATGTGCCTTTGTTTTCTTGTGCACACCCCATGTCTGCATGGTTTTCCTCTTGTTCCCACCGAGTTCCTATGAGTTGGGATTTTCTATGGTCACTTGCATGAGCTCGGCCTATTTCTGTTGCTCCTTGGTTGGTTGTGTCTTATCCTTCTTTTCATTCTAGGTCCCTGTCTTCTTTGGCACTTTGTTTGTCTATGTTGTTTTTCCCTGGCCCATTCTTCATCTCTTGGGCACTTGGATTTCCTTTGGTTGGGTTTTTGATTACCAAGTCGATGTATCCCTCTGTAATGTAGTAACACATCTATAGCCATTGTTTACCAGGATCCTTCCTTGCCTATATCCACATTGTATGTCGCTTGGCCTAGAAGTTGGCGATGTATTTATACCATGCGACAACCTCAGGTGTGATCCTCCACATATTGGAAATGGCTTCCTCTAGGTCGCGTAGGTATCCTTTAAATATGGACCCGTTCATCCTTTTGTGACTAGCATTCGAAGTAGCCTTTAACGGTAAGTATCTCTTTCCCTGGTTTGGTTTGGTTTGGGTTTGGTACAAAAAGTGACATACCTTGGTTCCCTCCAACCCATAAAGGCTATTAGTGTGATCATCCATGAGTAGTGAAACTCTATGCCTAGATCCTATGCATCCTTTCAGTCATCCAGGAACAATTTCAAGAGGTATGGTGCCCTCTGGGCACTGAGCTTCAATTGTGACAACTCCAACTGAAACTTCCTCCCTGCGGCATTTTCTTAGCAACTTGCAGACTAAGATTTTCTTGCCCAATTATGTCGCGAGATCATTGATCCTCTTTATAATGATCCCTCTTGTCCCCCTATCGGTTCCATACTTCTTCTTCTTCTCTTTTTCTAGCACCTTATCCATAGTTTTGTCATCAAGAAAGTGTGCGGGATCCATGCATCGGGATGGAAATCCTGTTACGTTATCCATAATCTCTACGTCTATGGAGACTAGCTTGTCCAACCAGATATCCCCTCAATGTGTGACAGCTAACAATTGTTTGACGCATGAGGTTGCGTGCTAGCCTCTACCAAAATGTGGTAGGTCCAACAGACCTAAAATTCTTGTCTTCTCCAACCCTGTTTCTAATTGGAGTAGTTGAATAATCGGTTCCCCAAACGGATTTGTGCCCACCGTCTCCATGTATACCCTATTTGCAATTTATGGGAACTTGTCTTCATCTGCTATATCATGATCTAAGTATTTGAGCTTCCCTATATGATCCAGAAAATCTGGTCCTACCTATACCCCATCTGGTATACGCGGTAGAATGATTTTTGCGGTAGGTTTTTTGCGAGGTGACCTGAGTATCTGTATCTTGTCTTTCTTCGGTGGTGGTGGCTGGCTCGAAGTTATAATGAATTCTAGTTGTTTCTTAGTATACCATTTCGACCAACTTGAGACATCTTCAACCATCCCTTCTATTGGATGGTATGATGTGATCGTTTGAGATTCATCTCACTCAACTGTTGCTTTCACATTTGGTGTCATTCCATTGACTTGTGGAGCTGCTTCGGTGTTTTCTGGTTGCACCTCCTTCAGGATTTTTGTGTCTTGATTTGGCTGCTCCTGTACCTATGTCAGTATTTCTATGTTCATTCCCTTCGGTGTTGGTTGTGGGTGTTATCACTGAAATTTCGTCCACACATGGTGACAAGAACTCAGCATCGTCAAACAGGAATGAAGTCATTCATGGCACTGAATTAATTTCACAGCATTGCAAAAGGGTCAAAAACTATACAAAGTAACCAAAAATTGAAGGGCGCTTTACAGAAGTTGGGTGCACGGGCATTTGCACAGAACAGGAACGTACAATGCATGCATGCACGCACGATGCGCGGCTGTTGGCGCAAAAACCTGCGCACCTGCTAAACGGTGCATTTATGGAATTGGTCGGCCTCCCAACCACTTATGGATCAACTCCCAAGCCGATTTGACTCCCAAATCTGAGATGAATCCGCATGGTAGGCTGGTCAAAGACCTAATTAAGCTCTAAAGAGCCCCTTTTCACACCTCAAAGGAGTTACATAATCACCCAATGCTATGCTATAAAAAGCCATGAGGAAACATCATTTTCTCAAGTAATTTCATGTAAGGTTATGATGCCTAGATTGTTTTAAGGACTCACTCCTTGACAATAACACCTTTGGCACCATTTCATTGAGTTATCCACCTCTACATTGAGTGGATGTGCTTGGAATTATTTCACCATCATTCTCATTTTCTTATTGTAAGGAGAGCAAGTTTGTGAGGGCCTCAAGAGCCTTCCTTTAGAGGAAGGAGGAACCATAGTTCCCTTTCTTCATTGTGCTTTGATTTCATCAATAGACCAGCTCAAAAACATTGGTGACATTGGTATTTTTGTGTTTTTATTTCTTTATCCATATGCTCATAGTTTTAGTTTGTTTTAATTTAATTCTTGTTTATAGTTTTGTTGTTCTTTTTCTAACCCTTTCCTCTACAGCTGTCATGCTCAGCAAGACCCAACTGGGCATGTAAGCACCCTTTACTTGCTCACCAAGTGACGAATTGAGTGCAAACAGATTGGCGACCATACTAGGGAGAAGGTATCAATTCCTCCCTCATTTGGGTTTATTTTTCTTTCCTTTTGGTTTCATTAACTTGCAGGTACACAAACCGGCCTCTGCCGACCTGCTAACCAGTCAATTCACAAGAGGATTGGGAGAAATCCATCTGGATTTTCTTTCTCGACCTCTTGTCATAGGTGCGCGGGTATTCCACCCCACAGACGTGCATCATGTGCACATGCGCTTGAACGACAGTTTATCTCTGCGCGCATGCGCTTTCGGTCTCAATTCTGATCGCGCACCTGCGCTTTATGCGCCTCTGTCTACACTAGAGGCCGCGCATCTGAACTAGATTTTTACATTGTAAGGTCTTGGGATGTGGGGAAATTCATTTTCCTTCTTAAGAATGATGTTATTCATGCTCTAAATACTGCACCACTTAGACCCCTCAACTTATAAAGGGGATAGTCAAACAAACATAGGCACATAGGTGGATAAAAATCAATTTCCCTTATTTGCTTTTTTCCACATGGATGGCTTGCTTTGATTTACAATCTAAGGTGAACATCAAATTTTAATCACATCTAAACTCACATTTTGGGACTAGAAATTGAAGTAACAATCTTTGAGTATGCTCTTCTCTTGTGCCTTCAAGCGATCTTGAGAACCAGAAAAAGACTGCGAAAACAATCTCATCTCCCTTAACAAAAATTTCAAAACCTTTAGGAGAGGACAAAGGCCCTTTTGGGACCCCTCTTAGTTTCATTTTTCAAACATATCTTAAATTTGTAACAGGCCCATACATGCCCACATATCAAAAAAGTAGGATAGTGGTTGGAATTTTGCTTTCTTAGATCAAAAAACTAGGAGAGTTTAAAGGTTTGTAGCGGGCCCACACATGCCCACATGTTCAATCTAGGATAGTTTCATGCTTTTTCTAGATTAACTCACACATAGGGAGTTAAAGGATAG
>JZKD02S2013038.1:254391-267033 GCA_000966675.3 Picea glauca
GCATGGGGCATGCCCGCCTCATTTGTACACACTTGTATATTGTTACGCACCTTATGGAAGGTCGGGTTCTACCGGTTCCTTTCTTCTCCAAAGGATTGCTCTCAACGGTCCCACTATTGCTCTCTCTTACAACAACATTCTTAGTAGAAGAAACATTGATGGATTTCGGCTATACGTTTGCTCCTAACCTCGTCCATCAGAGGGCATCTGTTATCACTGAAATTTCATCCACACATGGCGACAAGAACTCAGCATCGTCAAACATGAATGAATTCATTCATGGCACTGAATTAATTTCACAGCATTGCAAAAGGGTCAAAAACTATACAAAGTAACCAAAAATTGAAGGGCGCTTTACAGAATTTGGGTGCACACGCATATGCATGGAACAGGAACGTACAATGCGCGCATGCGCGCACGATGCACGACTATTAGCGCAAAAACCTGCGCACCTACTAAACGGCGCATTTATGGAATTGGTCGGCCTCCCAACCACTTATGGATCAGCTCCCAAGCCGATTTGACTCCCAAATCTGAGCTGAATCCACATGGTAGGCTGGTGAAAGACCTAATTAAGCCCTAAAGAGCCCCTTTTCACACCTCAAAGGAGTTGCATAATCACCCAATGCTATGCTATAAAAAACCATGAGGAAACATCATTTTCTCAAGGAATTTCATGTAAGGTTATGCTGCCTAGATTGTTTTAAGGACTCACTCCTTGACAATAACACCTTTGGCACCATTTCATTGAGCTATCCACCTCTACATTGAGTGGATGTGCTTGGAGTTCTTTCACCATCATTCTCATTTTCTTATTGTAAGGAGAGAAATTTTGTGAGGGCCTCAAGAGCCTTCCTTTGGAGGAAGGAGGAACCATAGTTCCCTTTCTTCATTGTGATTTGATTTCATCAATAGACCAGCTCAAAAACATTGGTGATGGTCTTTTTGTGTTTTTATTTATTTAACCATATGCTCATAGTTTTAGTTTGTTTTAATTTAATTCTTTTTTATAGTTTTGTTGTTCTTTTTCTAACCTTTTCCTCTACAGCTGTCATGCTCAGCAAGACCCAACTGGGCATGTAAGCACCCTTTACTTTCTCACCAAGTGACGAATTGGGTGAAAATAGTGGGATTTCATCCAGTATAGGTGTTTAATTCACCGATATCGTGTCTGGAGAAGGGATTTCATCGATATTGACGATTTTTTAAGGGTTGTTGTTCACGTTCTTCCATCTATCCTTGTGACCTAGTTTTAACTCTGGTTGGCCTAGCACTCTGGCTTGCTTCTGTTTTCTTGGGTGGTGTCATGGCGTGGAATATTGAACACTTGTTTGGTTTGAATGGTCTCTGTGACCTCTATAAATTCACTCTGTGATTTTCGACCTCTCTCGCTCTCTGTCTCCTCTTTTTTCACGAATAGACCATTTTCTCCTACATCCGTGTGTTTTATGGCTTTCCCATGAAGCTTGTCGATGACGCTTCCTTCATTGTGGGTTTAATGCACCTTAATTATGGGTTCAATGAACCTATGGCGGTTTTGTACTTGTCATTACTTCTTCTTTGCTGAATCCAGTTGGAGTGATTAATGTGGTGTCCCATCAGTCCTTTATGACCTTCAATTCTGCCTAACATTGTCTTGTCGTATTGCTTTTGCCGACTTGCCATTTCTTGCTTGTTTCCCTTTTTATGTATCTGTTTTCCTTCTACTTGCTAAGTATGTGTGCCTTTTCTTTCATTCGTCATGGTGTGCATCTGTTGGTAATGTTTGCAATCTTGTTTTTTTTTTTTTTTTACTGCGTGGTGGGTGGTTGACTGTCCTTGTATAGCTTCAGTCAGCTCTCGTTGATCATTCCTCTGTGATCTGTGCCTGGTAAGTATTTTAAATGTACATCTCCTCCATCCGTGATAGATTTTACCTCATATGGTCCTAGCCAATGCATTATTATCTTTCCTGGATTCTGAAACGATTTGTTGTCATACATAAGTACTAGATCTCCTTCCTTGAAAGTTTTCTTCTTGATGTGTCGATCATGCCAAGCTTTGTCCCATGCTTTCTAAACCTGTTGGTGGAATCCTACTAATATCCGGTCTTCCTCCATGGTCATTAACTGATTTAGTCACTACTGTACTGCACCTCATTCTGTCATTTGTGTAATTGTTGCTACGTGCAAGCTTGGTACTAGAAATTCTAATGGCACCACTGCTTATTCGTCGTAAACCAGTTTAAATGGTGTGTTCCCTGTCAAATTTTTGCACGTATTCCTATAGGCCCATAATATTGTTGGTACTTTGAGGTCCCAATCGTACCTGTTAACATTACAGATCTTCATCAATGCGTTCTCCAGGATTTTTTCAAATGCTTCCGCAATGCCATTTGTGTGTGGGTGATATGGTGTGATTTTCTAGTGATGGACTTCAAACTCTTCAGTCATAGCACTGATGGTGTTGTTTATGACCTGTTCAAATAAAAAGTGTGTTTTTGTTTATGCATTGCAATCCTTCACTGGTGTGGCCTCCACCCATCTTGTTAGGTACTCCGTCACGGTGATAATGTACCTACCCCATGTTCTTTTTTTTGGTGGGTTAATTGGTCCTACAAATTCTATTGCCCATTTGTCAAATGCCTGCAATGTTACTTGTGGTAATAATGGAATCCCGTCCCTTCTGTTGGGTTTGCCTAGCCTTTAACAGATGTCGCATGTTTGAAAATACTCCTTCAAGTTTTTGTGAATTGTTGGCCACCATAGTCCTACACGCAATACCTTTTGCACGGTAGCTTTGCCTACATAATTCCCTCCTACTATTCCTTTGTGGGATTCTGCTAAAACTCTTGGTCTTTCGTGTTCTAACACATATCTTCGCAAGATGCTATCTGAGCCCATTTTGTATAGGTGTCCTGCAATTAGTTGATAGTCGGGAGCACGGAATACCAGGTTTTTCTTCTACGCGGTGTTATATTCTTGTGGCGCAATACCCGTTCTCAAGTATTGAATGATATCTGTGAAATGTTCATCAGTGATCTGTACTGAAAATAACTGTGCATCTCGAAATTTATCCTCTAAATTCGTGGTTTCTTCTCCATTTGTGACTCTTGATAGGTGGTCAGGGCCTGCATTCAATTTTCCTGGCTTCACTATTACTTCAATGTCAAATTCTTGAAATAGTAGTAACCAACGACATATTCTCCCCCCCCAACACTGGCTTGTTAACTAGGTATTTCAGGGCTAAGTGATATGTGAAAATCTTAAAGTGTTTTCCTAATAAGTAGTGTCTAAACTTTTGCAGTGCATAGACCATAGCTAGGTTTCCCTTTCTGTAGTGTTATAGTTCTTCTCTGATTCTGAAAACTTCCTCCTCGCAAATGCTATCGAGTGATCCAAGTCTCCTTCTCCTAGCCATGCCAAGATATCTCCAAGTGTTATAGCTGATGCATCTACATGCATTTGGAATGTCTTCTCCCAGTCTTGAAATACTAATATTGGCGCGGTAACCATATTTTCCTTTAGGGTATCTAGACCATGTTGACACTCATCGTTCCATTGGAACTTTGTGTCCTTTCTTGACATCTTTTCCATTGGTGTAGTGATATGCACATATCCTTTGATAAATTTCCTATAGTATCATGTATGTATCAACATCGCTTTTAGATGACGGAGTGTTTTTGGTGGTTGTAAGTTAACAATTACTGCAATCTTTGTGGGATCGAATAATAAACCTTGTTTAAATACTATATGGCCCAATAGTATCCCAAATGGTGTTTTGAATATGTATTTATTTATGTTCAGTGATATCTTTCATTGACTACATCTTTCTAACACCAGGCGTACGACTTCTACATGGTCTTTCAAAAAACTATAGATTGTCCAATCGTCCAAGTAAACTTCTAGGAACTGGTTGATGAATTCCTTAAACACAACAATGACTACTCTGGAAACAATTGTTGGTGCATTCTTCAGTCCAAATGGCATGACTGTGTATTGGTAGGATCCCCATTCTATCACAAGCATGGTCTTGTATCTGTCTTCTTGTGCTATCTTGATCTGATGGTAGCCTAAGAATCCATCAGTAAATGAGTAAGCTTCATGTCCACCTATGTTTTCTAACACTTCGTATGTGAACGGTGTAGGGAATGGGTCATGTGGGAATGCATCATTCAACTTCCTCAAGTTGACGCATATCATGATCCCTCCTTGTTTCTTGTCCTGAACTACCATCGAACTTATCCATTCTGATTCTTCAACTGGTTGTATGATGCATGCTTTGAGCATTCTATCGATCTCAACTTTGACTTTCTGCTTATATATTGGGTTTAATCTATATGGTCGTTGTCTAATCGATCTCTCTTCAGGTATGAGTGGTATCTTCATTTCTCCCAGATCTTTGGCTATACCCTTCATCTCTATAAATGTTGCCGGGAAACGGTCACTGTATTCATGCAGCAACTCTGTTAATAATGAAACTCTGTTATGATTTCCATTGTTTTTTCATCCCAGTAGTCTCCAATGTTGGCCATATTTGGATTCTCGACTGTCCCAATGTTGATATTCTTTACTTTGATCGGCACGGAAATGACTTCTGATTCTATGGGTGGTCCTTCCACCTCTCTTTCTCCTTTCTCTTCTTCAATATGAATATCATGCAGATCATCTTCATCTAGTGTTTCTTGTTGTACATGGTAACATGAAAATAGTGCCTTAACAGTCTGTTTGTTCTGTGTTTATTCTTCTGTGATCAATTCTACTTCTGGTGCTTTGATGAATATCACTCCTCTTATTCATTTAAGCCCGACATTTATGTTGGGGTTCTCATGCTTGAATGAGAAAGTGACTGTAAAATTTTGTTGCAATGTTTTCCAAGTTGTAGTTCTTTTGCGCAATCCTGGTCTGTATACCAATTCGCTAGTATACCCTCTAGAGTGTGTATAAAATTATGAGGTCATTCCTCTGGGGGTGTCATTTTCCACAGCATTCTACACTTTTCCAAGTATTTCATTGGTTCCCCTTGTCCATCATACATATGTTTCTTGTTATTTTTCATTTTTGTGTCGAACCTTATGCGCAATAATCACTTGCATTGGTACAAATCTGTGATTGTCTCTTTGTGTGTGCCCCACCATCTTGCAAATGTGGCCTTGACTGCTAAATCAAGTGCTAACAGTCGCTGGTTCTCTAACACTACATATTTATACTATGTTAAGAATGTTTCCAAATCGTTTATTCCATGGAAACTGGGTGGTTCCCTAATTTTTGTGCCTACCCATCTTACTGCACAGTCTATTCATGCACATCTTCTCATGGAAACTTCATGTAGACTTTGTTGAAAGTTCTCTAAACCGGTGTCTGAATATGTTGCACATGAAGTAATGCTCCGCAAACTGAGTATCCCATCTACATTTGGGTTTATGTAATCCTCATTGCGCATAGTTGTTCTGTACAACTGGACAATTTCCTCTAAGTCTAGGCAAGCAGGTTCTACAAACCTCTCCCATTCTGATGGATATAAGGGTGCGATGACCCCGTATTCACCTGACTCAAATTTCATTTTCCTAGTCTTTGGGTTGATTATGACCTAGTTGTTAAACGCCCAATCTAGACCAAGAAATGTTGGGTAAGGTGTTGTATCATCCACTATTTCAATGACTTCAAAATTTTCTTTAGTGCGCACTCCATCTAGATCTACTGTTACTCCTTTCAGTCTTCTGATTGGTAGGACTCTGTGTTGGTTTTCCATTTTCAATTGAACATGTGAATATCCTAATGTGGGCTCTCCCATGCATTTCCATGTATTCTTTGGAAATACATTAAATTCATATCCTAGATCTAGTATGATATCGCCCATGTTGAAATATTCGATGTTGGCATTTAGTCGGAACTCCCTACTGGTTCTTCTCCTTGTATGTAGGTGATAGACAGTTTTTGGTTCTATTTTTTCTTTCGTCTCAATGATACATTTTTCTAGTATGTTTTGCAATATTTTCATATACTATGGATCATTTAATACTTTTACACATGATTGAAAAAATCCTTTGATTGTAATTACTTGTCCCATGGGTTGGATTTTCTTGGTATGATCCAATACGGGAGGCATCTCGTACTCCGGTGCTTCCTTATTTCACTACGCAGTTGAAGTCGACACTATGTCTTCCTTCTGAAATTCTTGTCTGGCTTCCTTAAATATCTCCTTCTCCTTTTGTGCATCAAAATGCTTCCTTGGATCGACATTCTTCTTTACCCAATGGTTTTCTGTTGGTTCTTGTCAAGCAGTGTCATCACCTATTTTAGCTCCTCCACGAGTAACTATATTGATGTTTCGTGCTTCATCCCTTTCTTCGACGGAAATTCATTGAACATTCTAGTTGGTCGGGTTCCTCTTTTCTTGGATCTTTACTAGTAGTGTTGAACATTCCTCTGTATCATGTTCCAATGTGCAACAATACATACAAGTTGTTGGTGGAAGTGGGCATTTTCTTTCATAATGTCACAATTGCTGATAATTGTGACATGCCACTGGTCCCCTACCTCGTCTGAAACCTCCTCAGGCTCGTCCTCCACCTTTGTAGCCTACTCGATCTCCTCTCAGTGCATTATAATAAGGCACCTGATTATACTGCGTGGTATTGTACTGAGGTTATGTCATGTTGTACTGCAGCTGTGTGTTATTATATGGTTGTTGCACAGTATTATACTGCTACTGTGCAGTATTATACTATTGTTGTGCAGTATTATACTGCTACTGTGTAGTGTTGTATGGAGATAGAACTTGATTAAACTGGGGTGTGGCTTGCCCAGTCATCATTTATACCCGCACTCTATATGCATCTAATGTCCTTTCTCACATCAACTCCATAGTTCTAAATATTTGTCATCATGGCCCACTGACTTGCAAAAGGTGCAATATGAGCTCTTCAGGACTGTCTGGTATTCCTGCATCATTGTGCAGTGATAAGGGTCATGACCCGGTTTCTTCCAGATTTTTCACTGTAGTCCTCATGTTGGTAATGGATTTGGCATTCCTTCTACCATATACTATGCGAATGTTGGACATTCGTTCATGTGGTGTCCTTCCATCTTGCATGTAGTACACCAAGCATCTTCTCGTTTGTCCTTATTCTTATTCTAGTTCAATTGAAACGTTAAGTTCTTCAAGTCCTCCTTCAGTTCTTCGATAGTTGGGTATGTCTGTTGATATTGATTTTCTTCTTGTTGTAGGGTTCTTGCAAAGCCTCTACCTGCATCTAGAACTTATGTTGTCACAAAGGGTATTTTAAGTGTGGGAGCAGTGAGTTGACAAACAGGTGTTGATGTTGCATCTTGGTCATGAGATATTTTAACTTTCCCTTCAGTCGCTTGAATCTCTGATAAATCTCCCATACAAAATCTCATGTTTTATGTCTTATTTCGATCATCTCATTCATGAACTGATCCTCTAAGTTGGGCTTATGGAACTCATTTATCAGTAACTTCTTAATGTCTGCTAGTGTCCTTGTCGTCCCAGGGGCATTGTTGGTGTCTAAACTCATGTACTAGTCTAGTATGTGGTCTCTTAGTGTAATTGATAGCTATGTAATTTTGGTATCTTCATCATTGATCTGTTTTTCTTCCCATATCTTTGCACAAATGAACAAAGTTTTCTCTTGGTCTTTTATTGCTCCTCCTCAAAATTTGGGTAACCTGATGGTGGGATCGTGTCCTACCATTTTGAATGTTGAACTACTACCTCCGCATGGTGTAGATACTTCACTAGTGCTATCTAAACTGGATCCTCCAGTTGTTGTTCCTTGTGTAGATGTGCTTCATGTTTTCTGACTGCTTTTGAACTTTGGTTGTCTAAACGGTGGTGTTTTATTTAGTGTATTAGTCGCACATGGGTTTATGGGTTCCACACTAACATTAATATGGATAGGATTGACGCCTTCTCTTCCCGTTCTTACACGTCTCGTCTTCCTCTCATATGTTTCCTGCAGGATTTCCTTAATCTGCTCCACAGCCCAAAGATCTTCTACCTCTTCCTCATCGCTCATCAAGCCTTCCCTCGCAGCTATGAATCTCTTCTTAGTATTCATATTATACCATGATATGCTTGATCTGGTCATCATCCATCATGATTGGGTCCAAGGGTTCCTCCTTCTTTCCCTTATCCTTTCATCCTTCCATTTCTCCTCTCTTTGTTAGTTCTTTCCCCCTTCCCCCATGCACGCAGGGAATTTTAGTTGTTTGATTCCATTGTTATTACACCTTTGTTATATAGCAATATCTTAATCTAAGTATAGATTGATCGAATGTACCATCCTCGATGTCCCCGTAGAAACTCTTGCTCCGTTGTGTTGTACGACTTCGATGTGTCTACTGCAAACTCTGTTATAAAACCTACCACGATACTATCAAGCCAAAAGTCTATTGCGCGAGTGAATTTGTTGTTCACCTGCTGAAGTTGCTCAATCTGTACCGAATTCCACTCTAGTTGTCGAATCTAGTTCGTTGTGTGGTTATCCTTTAAACTTAGTATCCACTCCTGCAATAAATGTGTAAAATCATAGAAAAAGACTTCGTGCAAATCAGTAAACATGTATCTCTCCAGATATTTGAGGGGTGTTAGTCTAGGGTTTCTATTGTCTTTCTGTGCAAACTCTAGCTCTTTTGTTCTCAACCATCTTATGATCTCTACTTTTGTGGGATTCCACGGTCTCAATATCACCTTCTATTAGCTCATTTCTTTTTTATTTTCTTCGCTCTTTTCTTGGTCAACTTATCTCATCTACTCAACCCTCTCCTGTTCCTACTAATGAAAATGGAACCATTTGTTGGTTTACTTCCTTCTTCTACCCATTGTCTGAGTTTATTGACCCAGGGTTCATGTCTCTCAGGTTTCCAACAAAGCCTCTAAAACTATCAACCCTCCTGGTAAACCAGAAGGCAACGCAACACACAGAATGCGTTGCACTGTCTCGCCCAAGATAAATTTCATGGGTGGTTGTAAGACTCATGTGTTTATAGCCTAGGATTGAATGTGAGATAAGGGAGTTGAATATTGAACCATTTTTATAACTGTAACTGCAATATATTGTCATTTGTGAATACACAGGAAATATAACAAATCATTCATTAATCATAACAATATCTATTGAAAAGATGATAAATATAAGAATACATTCATGAAACAACACAGATGTTACTGTGGTTCACCCCCTCCTCGGCTACGTCAACAAAGATTTTGCTCTTGGCTCTTTCATTAACATATTTCCACATATACAGTGTCCCATGCTTTACAATCCTCCACAGTCGGGTTAGATCTATATGAGGCGAACTAGATCACACCAGGCTCCTCAACCTACGATCTAACCCTCAATATCTATCCTCCTTCCTCTCCTCTAGCTCAACAACTTACAAAATATATCATGCAACAAAATATTACATAGAGGTTCACTAAAATATCATCTTGTCTCTGTAACCTCTGAACAATAATAATAATAACCTCGATAGTCGAACCCTCTATTGTATCTAAGTGTCTCTATTTATACGTTTCTAGCTCTTCATCCATTACAATGCATTACCCAAAACCCTAACCCTACCATCGTTAGGTATCCCTCCCATGCATGTGTGTTGTTCTTCCTTCAAGTTGTTTCTTTCCTTGCATGTGCACGTGTTGTGTTTCCTTCCAACTGTCTCTTTCCTTGTGCATGCTTTCTTTCCCAAAAATGCATTGCTTTTCCACCTCGGCCTTTGGCCTGCCTCCAACACAATATTATTATAAAATATATTTCATTTTGAGATGATTTTTGTTGGATAGTTATGTGGAGGGAAAGATATGCAATTATCTTACTCAAGCATTTTTGGATCTTGCTTGGCTAATGCAAGATAGTCGGGAATGTTACCCTATGTTTATAACCTCAAAAAATATTTCACAATCCACAAGTATTAATTACAAGGGGTTAGGATGATTTTTTAATAAAAGATTATTGCAAAAAAGTATAACATTTTTATACCATTTTCTGAATAATACAGATGAAAAGGGTAAATGTGGAGACAAAAGAAAAAATACCATGTCACATATCAACACAAATGAGACAGAAAAGAAATCACTTATTTCATTCCAAGAAATCAAAAGAGACATTCTCTTTACAAAAATCCCTAAGGGAGTTTGGACCAAATTCAAACTTAGATATCCCCGATGAAAACCATACAAAATGACTCTGATAGGAAGTAAAAATTGAAATTTAAAATCTGGATCATCTTGCCACAGATTGTTGCCCACTCGTCTCTGCACAATATCCTTTATCATTCATGAAATTTAATTCATAATTTATAAACATACAAGTCTACACAAACTATCAAAGATAGATCAACACCTCTGAAAACAAGTGCTTGAACGATGTAATTCAGCTTTGAATCTTGTTGTCTACAATAGGACCCTGTTGTCATAAAAGAGAATTAGGCTTTTAATGAATTGAAGAATGAATGAAAACTGAACTATCTCAATAAAACTCAAGAGAAAAATTTAGTATGCTTTCTCCTTCTATTCTCCCCCTTTTTTCTTCCTCTTCCTTTGGCTTTTATGCATTCCAAATTAGTTGAAGTATTTCAACCACTTCATTTGGTTAAGTTAACAAAAAATCAACTAAATTTTAGTTTAGGGGAAGAATTAATGTAATAATAATAATAAGGGACTTTTAATAAATAATAAGTAGTAGGTGGGACCCCTTGTAACTCCCTTTAATTTATTTAACAAAATAAACATAAGTAGACAATAAATCAGACACATCCCTCCTTGTGGCTCCCACAATCATTTTCATAATTTGAAAATTAAATATCAATGATATTTCAAATCATATCCAAACATATAATATCCAGAATATCCAAAAATAGTATGTTGTCCAAAAACATCAGCAGACCATTGTTCTTAATAAAACAATAATAAAATATACTAAAAAACTGTATTTGCCACTTTGGGAGGAAATTTTCTCTTTTTTGTTGCTATCTCCTTTTGATTTTCCTGATATAGCCTTAGTTTGTGTGGAGCCTTTAGGCTTGATCTCACTAATGACATGAGAAATCATCTCTCAAGTGCATGCGAGATGAAACAGATTTGATTGAATCACTTGAGGGGGAGGAGGGGGTAGGAGCATCTTTTTCTTTGTCATGCATGTGGTGGGCTTCGATTTTGAGTCTTTTTCTTGCATGGGAGGACTGTACAAGTGAGTGTGTAAGGGAAATCTAGATATTTGGGTTAATAGGTGGAGGAGGAGCAGGTAGAGACAGATTTGGCCAGCCACGATGTTGGGAGATTGTTGGGTGAAAAATATCATGTCATCTGTCATTCTCAAGGACTTCAGGTTGCAATGAAACATGAGGGGGCAGAGGGATACCAGGGATATGTTGGGGTTGGAAGGGATGCCTCTCTGGTCTAGTTTAGACTACCCCTTTTCCAATCCAATTCAAAAATCCAACTTGGAAGAGTTGGTTTACTCTTGAGGATCTGCATCAAAATATATGGAGAATCGTGGCCTTCTAGGCCCTCTGTTACAATTCCTTATACCCATGTTATTTTGGCCATGGATTCCTCTGCTAAATAAGCTCATCTTGTATGCAACATTTATTAGCAACTAGCTTCTTAAATGAACCATACATCACATCTCTTAATATGAAACAAATTTTGGCTCAGCAATCACATCAGACCCATGCAATCCAATCCATAAAATGCATTTAATAATTGTCAATGAGCAGGGGGTGAATAAAGGTTTTGGGATATCTAAGGGGGTTGTATTGAGAAGAAAAGTGAGAAAATTAAAGGGAGTAAGAAGATGATTACTGCTCAACAATTCATTAAACAATCGTTTGTGAAACCATAACCAAGTCACATTAGATGTGATCCATCTCTGTGTTATTTCTTAATCACTGTAATACAGAGTTTTAATTTAATTTTAAGAAAGTGAAAAATGAATATGAAATTGTGAGGGAGTTGTAGTGAGTGAAAAAGTGAGAAAATGGCATAAAAATTGATGGATACCATTCATAAAACAAATTAAATAAATCATACAATCGTAACTATGTTCAAAATTAATCTAAAAGGCATCCACTTCCAAAACCAACATTTGTTGTTCCTCAATTGTATACAAAACTTCTTGTTATTTAAATGATTAAATTTCCCAAAATTCCTTAATTAATAACAGTCTATGCAATTATAACTGATAAAAACCTTTCCCATTCAACAGTAATGTTTATTATAATGATGATCCCTTCTTCTTTTTCTAAAAATAATCAAAACATACACAACAATATGCTCGACATCTATCCCTGATAATCAATAGTGCACCATGATACGTAATCAACAGTCTGTTGGACAAACAAGAGGGGGGGTGAATCAATTGTTACTGTGATTAAAAAATTATTCCCATTTCAAACTCTTTACAGAACACTCAATGAAGATCAGAATAATGTAATGCATTAATCAATAGAATATTCAGCATCAATCACACACATGAAATATACAGAGACAAATATTTCCTGAGGAAACCCCTAAAGGGAAAAAATCTCTTCTTCTTGATATGATAAGTAATCTTTATTTTATGTACATTATCATTCTTGGGAGCTCGAACTCCTCTTGAGGCTACAACCTTTTTTTTACAAGATGGAACTTGTTGAGAGC
>JZKD02S2013038.1:267083-298003 GCA_000966675.3 Picea glauca
TTAAAAAATTATTCCCATTTCAAACTCTTTACAGAACACTCAATGAAGATCAGAATAATGTAATGAGTTAAACAATAGAATATTCAGCATCAATCACACACATGAAATATACAGAGACAAATATTTCCTGAGGAAACCCATAAAGGGAAAAAAACTCTTCTTCTTGATATGATAAGTAATCTTTATTTTATGTACATTATCATTCTTGGGAGCTCGAACTCCTCTTGAGGCTACAACCTTTTTTTTACAAGATGGAACTTGTTGAGAGCACCAACTCTCTAGTTTCTCTAGTACCCACTAGAAGGAAGCACCAACACCCTGGTTTCTCTAGCACCAACTCCCTGGTTTCTCTAGAACCCACTAGAAGGAAGCACAAACTCCCTGAGTGCTCCAACACCAACTGGATGGAAGCACCAACTTCCAGTTACATGGGCACAAACCTGTATAACAGAGAACAATAGTTCTCCCTTGCACCACCCTACCACCTTGGTTTTCCTGGATGCAACCAGATGGAAGCTACAAATCCTTGTGTTCAAGAACCTACTTGAACCTCTGAGGGAAGTATTCCTCCCTAGCACCTCCCTACCACCCTAAAATATAAATATTTTCTTTTCTAAAACTTATTACAGTGATACAATGTTTGTCAAAAGGCTTACCAGACTCATCATTTTTTTGTTGCACTGCTCTTCTCTGCTTGCATCAGTGTCTTCCTGCTCGCATCTCCTTGAGATTTATGCTATTCTACTCTGTCTCTGCATGCACACCTCATATTTCTCTTCCTCTCTTGAATAAGCATATATGTCCCATCTCTTTCTTCTACTCTTTATGCTCTGTGTATTATTTCCATTCAATGCGCTACACCTCTTCTATGTGTTTCATCTCTTGCACACATCATGCTTCTACCCGCATGAATAAATCTCAACAGAAGAAACCATCTCTTCTCTATGCTGCACATATTTATCATGCCAATTCCTCTACCGGGGCATACACTCAACTCTTCATCCTCTCTAGCGATCATACTAAGTCTTTTCTTCATCAGTGGTCATTATCCTGTAATTCTTTGGCTTCTTTGGTAGTTCAAGTATTCCGCACATTTCCATCTATCAATTGTCTAAATGATGAATCTTCACTTCACTAGAAGTTACCTTGAGACTCTTCGGCTCCTCTGGCAGCCACCCTATAGCTCCTCGAATTCTTTGGCAGATGTAATCACTTTGTTTCTAGTAGTTACAATGAGTCCTTTCCGGCAGTTACAGGGAGAACTTCTGCACGCTCATTCCTTTGGCACCTTTTCCCTTCCTGAGAAAAACTTTGCAGCAGGTGCTATATTTTCTTGTTAAGCCCCTTCCTTTCATGCGACCATCGGTGGTGACCAAACTCCTATTCAAAAGGCTCTTCCTGATTTTTGTCTAGTGAGCACTGGCTTTGTTTCACGATATGACCTTGGGCTATAAGCTTCATGTGACCACGTGATTGTAGGTGTTTCCATAGAAGGTTTTATGGAAACCCTATTTTCACCCCGCAATACACTACGAGCCTCCATGCATCCTTTCTCCTAAACCGTGGTTTCAATTGATGCCCGCTCACAAAAAATTAAGACCCGAGCATGTTCTGGCCCCGCAATGGAGCACGACTGTCGATCTCACAATATTGAAAGTGTTCCTGAATGGACGGTTCAGATCTGTCCTTTCAATTCTGTGGACCAGATCTCACCTTCCTACATCAACGACTGAGATTTACTTCATGATCCGGGCTCCAGGAGTTTCAAATCACAAACCTTTTTATTGTTGACTAGATATCTTTCGGAATGGAATATCTGCTGACATTTGTCCTCTTTAATCGATGGATCTACCTCCTTTCCTTTGTCCATGTGCAATCCTCAGTCTCAATAATCAGGTGACATGTTTCCCTCCAAACCAATGGACAAGATTGATTTCACCTTTCAAGCTTCGGAAGTTTTGATTCTCAAAATTTTCTTGCTCCCAAAGCATTTCACTCAGAGTCCACGATCCAATGATGCCTGTCCCTTTTGGATCAACGATCATGATCCTTTTTCATCTCCGGACTTCGGAGATTTCAACTTACGCTATCCTTCATTTGGATTATATCGATGGATGAGAGTGCTCCCGAAGTGATCTTTCAGATCGGACGTCTTGTGTCCACTTCAGGAGTTAGACATTTGGGAATTCAAAACTTTTGTGCAAGTGTTGCTGGAAAATATCTCGAATTAAAACTCTTAGAGTGACATCACTTGATGATGTGTCATGACCCTATTAGTTTCCACGTGTGACTCATATTTTTGATTTGCACGTACCTGAAATGCCAAATCAACTTAACACGTGTCATTGTCTGATTACACCATGTGTCCTTACTGACGTAGTCTTTTGAAGTGATCTGTTGATGTGGTCTTCTAATGTGGTCTACTGATGTAGTCTTATGACATGATCTACTGACCAACAACACTGATCGAATGGTCCTCATATGTCCTCCAAATCCAATGGTCCTTATTCATTTTGGATTTTCGGGCTTCGTGTTTTTCGAATCTCAAAATTTTCAGAGCGTAACCTCCTCACATATTTATATCTGAAATGAATGTCATTCGCCAATCATGATCCTAGATTGATATCTTGATCTGTGTGCAATGCAGCTCTTCTATCTTATCCTTTCCTTCCACTTCAAACTGATCTTATGGCTTTCGTATACTCCGGCTCTCTGGCTCTTTGGACTTCTAGTTTTTCAAGTCTCAAAATTTTTGGAGCGTCACCTCCTTGTATCTTTAAACCTGAACTAAATGTTTCTTGTCAATCAAGATCTTAGATTGACTGATTGATTTGTCAGTGTCATAGCTTTGCTATCTTATCATGTCCTTCCACTTGAAATTGATCTGACGGCTGACGATAATTCGCATAATCGAATTCTCAAATGTTTTCCTCGCTTATCCCGTCATTCCACTCAAACTAATCTAACGGCTCAGATTAGTCCTTTATCCAATGGTCCAGATATCTTCTTCAATAACTCAGAGTTCATTCTTCGTCGTGCCAGATCAACGGTCCATGCTCTCCCTTTGATCGACGGTTGTGATCAAATCGCAACCTCGCCTGTCGAGTGTTTGAACATGAGACAACCCCGACTCTTCCAACTCTCGATATCCGAAATACTCTAGATCAATGGCCCACGATCCTCATTGATCCAACGGTCCAGATCTTATCGGTACTTCATGTTTCGCAAAGTTGGAGAATGGATCTCAACCATTATCCTCTTCGCATTTATACTAGATCCAACAGCTGTTAGTCCTCGGCACTCAGATCCAACGGATTAAATTTGCACTTATCCTTTACACTTCCTCTGGTCACTGGACTTTGATCTAACAAACATCAGGTATTCGGGATTGGTGATCCAATAGCCACTGTCACTCCTCCTCCTGAGCTTGCACATCCTCCCAACTTGAAAGCATTTCTAGGTGTCAAAGGTTCTGTAAGTCCTAATGACTTTGGGTCTCGTTTGCATTTATGAGAACGTTATCTATCCTAAGCTTTGATTGCATATTGTTTGATTCTTCTCCTGAACTTATGCTTTCCATGTTTTCCATAATTTATGCTTTCCTCATTGTTTTTTTCCTTGCCTATAAGCATACTATGGTCGATGATGTTCTTTCCATCAATGGAAAGCACACTCTGTTGTAAACATGCCAACAATCTCCTCCTTTGGCATTGATGGCAACCCTGAAGGAATGCACTATTCTACTTAGACTTCCAACTGTACCATCCAAACCACTCCTTTTCTCCCCCTTTGACATCAATTTCAAAGAAAGCATTCTCTCCTTGAGTTGTTGCAGTACTTTTCAGAGGAATTAGATATTCAACCAATACATACTCCCCCTAACATGATGGATTCTCTTATTTGAGTCCCGCAGAGTATTTGAATATAACTCAGAGTCTTCTCCTTTTGAGTCTCGGACCTTTTCATTTTCAACTTCATCTATGTCCTCTGTAGTAGACTTAATATTTCTCACCTCTCTTACTAGTACTCCATCATCAACATTTTCTTTTCATAACTAAATGATGCCCCCTATGTTTCTAAAGGATGTTGTTGTCCTACTGGAAAACTACGCAATTGTAGCTCATATTTGTTTTTCATGATGCCTACAATCCAAGGATTTTATGACCATATCCATTATAAGAGAAAACAAGAACCATTACAAACACTCTCATACCTCCTTTGATTCATTCAAGAAGGTGTCTCTCATCTAAACTTACTTTGAGGTGTATCAGTAGCTTCTGGATGTCCTCCTTGATCTGATCTTCTAAATATTGCAGTATTGCTTTCATTCTTTGAACCTAAAGAACCTGAGTCATACCTGCTTTCCCTTTTTTAAAATGAAGGACTTGTGTCAAAATTGTCTTCACCCTTTACAAATGAAGGACTTGCATCAGGTTTCTTAGGAGTATTGATTTCTTCCTTGTTGCATCCAAGACCGGATTTGTTGTTTGGTGATCTCTGACTATCCAGGATCTCATCCAAGATCATGGAACTATTCAAGAACTTGATTTGGGTGTTTGACTTCTCAACCTTATTTCTAAGATTCACAACTTTTGTTTCCATCTTATGACATGATTCTTCTTCTACTTCTTCTTTTCTTGCATGGGAGGATTCGCTATCAACATCATTATCTGTCCTTATGCCTTTGGCCACCACTTGTCCCGGGTTTACATTTTTTACCTTACAATCTTCTTCAAAGGTCACATTTCCTTATTTTCTTTTACTCATAGACAAAATATTATCCTTGTCTCCAGTCATGTGCTTGGAACATCCACTGTCTATATTCCAGGAGTCCTTTTGTTTTTGAGTTGAAAGTATTAGACTACATTTTTCACTATCTTTCTTTTTCCATGTCCTGGCATTTATAGCAAAGGACTTTATCCTTGTATCTGATTTGTAATTCTTCATATGGCAGTTTGCATATTTGTGGCCAAAGTTATGATAGTTATAGAATTCAACCTCATTGTTCAATAGGTCAAAGTGATTGTTGCAACATTGTCTACTCATTGACTGTTTATTATTTATTGACCTCCTCAGTTGCATGTCTCTAAACTTAATTTGACAATTTGCAATTTGTGGTTGTTTGTTACTTGGTTGTCTCATTCTTTGTTGTGGTAGATATTTATTCCTTAGGTGTCTTGATTTCTCATGTCTAAATCTTAAGGAACAATTTACAGCTTTGTGGCCAAAGTTAGGACAGTAGAAACAATATCCATAGAAAAAATCTTTGTACCTAAAAAATGGTTGTCTTCATTGAGCAGGTCGATTTATTCCATGTTGATGATATCCTTGAGCAGAGGGTGTATTATTTCTTTGATCTACAGATTCAGTTCTATCACCTTTTCCTTTACTCCTCCTTGGCAGTTGATTATCTTCCTTTGTTTCTACAAGTTTGTTGTTGTCATTGGTTGTTTGACAAACTTGATGGATGATCCCTCTTCATAAACCAAACCAATTTTCAACTTTGGATTCCTTTGTTGATTCAGAATGGTGGCTAATCCTTCTAAGGCTTTGATGCTTGACAGATTTTGGTGATACAAGGCTTGAAACTTCTCCAACTCTTTTATAGTTTTCACTACTTCTTCTTCTAGATTTTCACATATTGCCTTCTTCTCTAATAACTGTTGTTTCGGAATGTCCTCTATTTTATTTGCCTCTTCTAATTCCACTTTTAGCAGGGCAAAGTATTCATCGGGTTTTTTACTGCCTTTCTCGAACTATATCAACAATTTTTTATGCTTTCTCTTCTTAATCATGAGTCTGTCAATCTCTACCAAAGAGCTAATGACCTCTCCTTCCAATTCAACCACAAATTATTCATCATTAACATCACTTCATGTGATTTTATTATCATAATACTCCTTGGCCATAAACACAAAGTCATTTACCTTATCTTCACAGGAGGATTCACTATCTGTGTCTTCTGAAGAGTCATCATTGTTTACACATAAACTTTTCTTTTTATCAAATCTTTTGGATTTTCACTTCTCTTCACCTTCAAAGTTTTGGTCCTTATTTTTGTGTGGACACTTAGATGCAAAGTGACCTATATTTCCACAGTTAAAACATTTGAAGGGAAACTTTCCTTGATACTTGCTTGATCCTTTCTTTAGCCTTCTCACAATTTTTTCTTCAATTTCATCAGGCTCAAATTCCTCATTCTTATTTTCTTTAAAAGAAGCTTCTATAGTGGTGGATTTATTTTTAACTATCCTCATTTCATATGCAGTCAACTTTCCTAGAAGTTGATCAAAATCCAAATATTTTATATCATTAAGTTCTTCTATAGCAGAGACCTCTGGGTTGAACCTATCTGGCAGAGATCTCAAAATTTTCTGAACTAAAGAGGCTTCCTCAATTTTTTTCACCAAGATATTTCATTGCATTTACTAGTTCTTCAAGTCTCCAAAAGTACTTCCCAACAATTTCATCTTCTTTCATCTATAGTTGTTCAAAATGTACTATGTAGGTTTGAAGCTTGGCATCCTTTACCTTTTCATTGCCTTCATAACTGCTAATGAGTTTGTCCCACATTTCTTTAGCAGATTCTAAGTGCATAACTTTTACAAATTTGTCTTTTGCAAGCCCACTCAGAATAGAATTCATAGCCTTAGCGTTGAAGCTGAATTCTATCTTGTCATCTTTAGAAGCTAGTACAACCTCCTTTACATAACCAATCTCTACCACATCCCAGACATCTACACCTAAATCCATTATGTAGGTTCTCATCCTAACTTTCCAGAAGCCAAAGTTTGTTCCATTGAACATGGGGGCCTTATTGGTTGAAGTTCCTCCATGGCTAGTCATGTTTAAGCTCTAGGATCTACCCTTAAATAAAGGGAACTTTCTCTAATACCAATTGTTGGACAACTAAGAAGGAGGGGGGGGTGAATCAGTTGTTACAGAACTCTTTACAACAATTATGCCCATTTCAAACTCTTTACATAAAACTCAATGACGATCACAAAATGTAGTGAGGTAAACAATAGAATATTCAACATCAATCACACACATGAAATATAAAGATAAAGATATTTCCTAAGGAAACCCATAAAGGGAAAAACCTCTTCTTCTTGATATGATAAGTAATCTTCATTTTCTGTATATTATCATTCTTGGGAGCTCCAACTCCTCTTGAGGCTACAACCTTTGTTTTATAAGCTCCAACTTGTTGAGAGCACCAACTCTCTGGTTTCTCTAGTACCTACTAGAAGGAAGCACCAAATCCCTGGTTTCTCTAGCACCCACTAGAAGGAAGCACCAACTCCTCGGTTTCTCTAGAATCCACTAGAAGGAAGCACCAACTCCCTGAGTGTTCCAACACCAACTAGATGGAAGAAAAAACTTCCAGTTACACAGACACCAACATGTATAACATAGAACAATAGTTCTCCCTTGCACCACCCTACCACCCTGGTTTTCCTAGCTGCAACTAGATGGAAGCTACAACTCCCTATGTTCAAGCACCTACTTGAACCTATGAGGTTAGTCGTGTTGGAAATGTTTAACATGTAGAATATTCTTGTCATTAATGGCAAGTACAACAATGAAGATGGCATGAGTATAGGAAGAATGTAACATATGGGCACCAAAAGTATTTTGGGAAGACGCTGCAAAGAAACCTCGATAAGATAAGAAGAGATAGTGCAGAGGATGTTTGGTATGTTTTACACGCAGCGTATGCTTGTCATTGATGGCAAGTACAACAATGATGATGGCTTGAGTACAACAACAATGATCAGCAGTGCAAAAATATTTAGGAAGACCAGCAACGCAACAATTGTCTAAACGCAACAATCCTCAGTCGTCAAATCAAGGATTGATCTAAACTGTTGATCAGGCATGATGAAGTCCCGTAAAGTTTGTGAATCATTTCTAATCGTTGGATCCCATCCAAAATTCCCGACAGAATGAGGGTCGTCAGATATGAATATAGACAAGAAGAGCACGCTGAAGAGGAGGATAGATCTCAGGCATTAGATCTGAGCGCAGGGTCCGACCACCGTTGGATCGAGGAGAACCTGCACGATCTTTAAAGTGCAAGGAGTAGAGGGCTCACAAAATTCCAAAAGAAGGAGGACCATCCATCTCAGGGGGTTATGTAGACTGTTGATTTGAATCCCTGTCAAAGTTTCGAGGATTGAGAGTTGAAGATGACAAGTAATATCATCCACAGAAATCCCGATTTTGTGATATGCAAAATCACGGCGTAATCTGAGTCATCAAATCAAGATCACATCTAGACCATCGATCCGACTCACGTTAGCAAACCACGTCAGCTAGGAACACGTGGCACAACCAGGTAATGACAAGTGTCAGACTAATTCAACATGCCAAGAACATGTAAGTCACGAATCAGGGTGACACGTGGCGATTATTTAACACATGTGACGTCAGCAGACTTACACCATGTCGGAGTTTCGAGGATCGCGTGTTGGAGATGTCAAAGAAACAATTCAACAATAATCATGATTTCACGATATGCAAAATCGTGACTTAATCGCAGCCATTGAATCAAGATCAGATCTGGACCATTGAGCCAACTCCATATTGGAGTTTCATGAATCGCGACATAGAGAGACAAGAAAACAACGCAACAAGAATGTTGAAATCGCGATATGCAAATTCGTGATTCAATCACAGCCGTTGAATCAAGATTGAATCTGGACTGTTGAATCCAAGTCCATTTCAGGAATTCGAGGATTGAGAGTTGGAGATGTCAAGGAATGTTAACATCAAGAATTTCGATATCGCGATATGCGAAATTGCGACGTAATTGAAACCGTCAGATCAAAATGTGATCTGGACCATTGATATGACTTCTTTACGGAGTTTCATGGATAGGGATTTGGAAGTGACAAGAACATTCACCACAGGAATGTCGAAATCGCGATATGAGAAATCGTGAAATGATCTGAACCGTCAGATCAAGTGTTGATCAAGACCATTGATCCCACACCATTTCGGGGTATCGGGGATCGCGACTTGGAGAGTCGAGATGCCTCATCTCCAGACTCACGAAATGCGAAATCGTGAAAGTGCCTTATGCATAAGGTTGTGGTCACAGCCCTTGGTCACATCAGCGAGAGATGGAGGAAAGAGATAGAGCAACCAATCTCCATTTCGGGGATCGCGACTGGGAATGTCGAGATGCATGGTCACACGAATGTCGAATTGTCGAATGTCGAAATGCCGAAATGAATGCAAAATCCCATGGAATCAATCCAATGGTGTAGGTGAACATGAGCTTGATCGAAGGGATAATATTGATCCTCATAGTGTAACTGCTAGAAACCATTGAGGGTTTCTACCAGAGGATGTGAAGAGACTTTTGTGTGATTTCCAGAGGAGATGAAGAGTTACAAGGAATCTGCCAGTGGAATGAAGATTATTCGTGGAGGAAATTGACAGCTGGATGAGGGTTGAAGCCTATAAATGAAACAGAAAGGATAATCTCAACTATTCCAGAGAAGACGAATAGTCTATACTGCTAGAGAGGCTGAGGAATCTCAGCATAACACCTAGTGATGTTGAACGCGTGGGAAAACCACCAGAGAAGCTAAAGAGTTACCATGATGATCAGGAAGAGCACTCGAGAGGTGGAGGATATCGGCGCAGTGTGAGTATGCAGAGGTATTGTGCACATTGCATGCACAAGGTGTATAGAAGCTATAAGTACACGGTACAGAGAAGAGATGGGGTTGTTGTTGTTGTTGTTGTTGTTGTTGGAGCTTGTTGTGGTTGTTGTTGTTGAAGGTGATTCATGTGTGAAGAAGGAGGAGAGTGCAACAGCTGAATTGAACAGAAGAGGATATGTGCAGTGAATGGACATGGCGCACAGATAATAAAAAGCAGAAGAACAGATAGCGCAAGTCATGTGTGCAGAAAGGTAGTGAGGCAGACAGAACAACGAAATTCAGCAGAACAGTGATGAGTCTGGTAAGCCATTGTTGAACATTATATCACTGTAATAAGTTCCAGTAGAAAAGATTTATATTTCAGGGTGGAAGGGAGGTGCTAGGGAGGATTGTTGTCCTGATAGGTTCAAGTGGGTGCTTGAACACAGGGAGTTGTAGCTTCCATCTGGTTGCAGCCAGAGAAACCAGGGTGGTAGGGTGGTGCAAGGGAGAACTCTTATTCTCTGTTATATAGGTTGGTGCCTATATGATTGGAAGTTGGTGCTTCCATCCAGTCAGTGCTGGAAACACTCAGGCATTTGGTGCTTCCTTCTAGTTGGTGCTAGAGAAACCAGGGAGTTTGTGCTTCCTTCTAGTTGGTGCTTCCTTCTAGTGGGTGCTAGAGAAAATAGAGAGTTGGTGCTCTCAGCAAGTAGCAGCTTGCAAAATAGGGGTTGTAGCCTCATTATGATTTGGTGTTCATATGTATGATAATGTAAAGAATGTAACTATTACTTATCATATAAAGAAAAAGAGGTTTTTACCCTCTCTGGGTTTCCTCAGGAAATATCTGTCTCTGTGTATCTCATGTGTGTGACTGATGCTGAATATGCTATTGCTTACTTCCCTGCACTATTGTGATTTCCCTTCAGTGTTTATGCAAAGAGTTTAAAAGAAGCATAATTGTTTAAGAACAGGAACAACTGATTCACCCCCCCCCTCTTAGTTGTCCAACAAGTCGTCCTCCCTAGCACCTCCCTACCACCCTAAAATATAAGTATTTTCTTTTCTGAAATTTATTACAGTGATACAATGTTTGTCAAAAGGCTTACCAGTCTCATCATTATTCTGTTGCATTGCTCTTCTCTGCCTGCATCAGTTTCTTCCTACTTGCATCTCCTTGATATTTATGTTCTTTTCTCTGTCTCTACATTCACACCTCATATTTACCTTCCTCTCTCAGATAATAATATATGTCATGTCTCTTTCTTCTGCACTTTATGCTCTGTGTATTATTTCCATTCAAAGTGCTACACCTCTTATGTGTGTTTCATCTCTTGCAGACAACATGCTTCTACCCGCATGAATAAATCTCAACAGAAGAAACCATATCTTCTTTATTCTGTGCATATTTATCATGCCAAGTCCTCTGTCAAGGCATACACTCAACTCTTCATCCTCTTTGGGGATCATCCTTACTCTATTCTTCATCAGTGGTCGTTATCCTGAGATTATTCAGCTTCTTTGGTACTTCAAGTATTCGATGCATTTCCATCTATAAATTTTCTAAATGATGAATATTCACTTCATTAGAGGTTACCTTGAGAGTCTTTGGCTCCTCTGGCATTCACCCTACAACTCCTTGAATTCTCTGGCAGCTATAATCACTTTGTTTCTGGCAGTTACAATCAGTCCTTTCCGACAGTTACAGAGAGAACTTCTGCGCACTTGTTCCTTTGGTGCATTTTCCCTTCCTGAGATAACCTTTGCAGTAGGCGCTATCTTTTCTTAGTAATCCCCTTCCTTTCACGTGACCATTGGTAGTGACCAAACACCTATTCAAAAGGCACTTCCCAATTTCTGTCTAGTGAGTGTTGGCTCTATTTCACGATATGACCTTGGGCTATAAGCTTCATGTGACCATGTGATTGCGGGCGCGTCCATAGGTGATTTGAGGGAAACCTTCTTTTTGCCTCACAATAAACTACGAGCCTCCATGCATCCTTTCTCTTAAACCGTGTTTTCAATTGCAGCCCGCTCACAAAAAATTAAGACCCAAGCATGTTATAGCCCTGCAATGGAGCATGACCGTTGATCTCACGATATTGACGGTGCTCCTGAATGGACGGTTCAGATCTTTCCTTTCAAGTCTACAGACCAGATCTCACCTTTCTACATCAATGACTGAGATTTACTTAATGATGTGTCATGACCCTAGTAGTTGCCACATGTCACTCATATTTGTGATTTGCACGTACCTGAAATGTTAAATCAACTTGACACTTTTCATCGTCTGATTGTGTCGCGTGTCCTTACTGACGTAGTCTTGTGATGTGATCTGTTGACGTGGTCTTCTGATGTGGTTTGCTGATGTGGTCTTCTAATGTGGTCTACTGACCAACAACACTAATCCAATGGTCCTCGTATGTCCTCCAAATCCGATGGTCCTTATTCATTTCAGAATTCTAGGCTTTGGGTTTTTCCAATCTCAAACTTTCCAAAACATAACCTCCTTGCATATTTATATTCGAAGTTAATCTCATTTATTGATCATGATCCTAGATCGATGGCTCAATCTATCTATTATGCATCTCTTATGTCTTATCCTATCCTTCCACTTCAAACTGATCTGACGAATGTCGTATACTTCGGCTCTCCGGCTCTCTGAACTTCGGGTTTTTCAAGTCTCAAACTTTCTGGAGCATAACCTCCTTGTATCTTTAAACCTGAACTAAATGTTGTTCTTCGATCAAGATCTTAGATCGAGGGCTTGATCTGTTAGCATTGTGGCTCTTCTAGCTTATCCTATCCTTACACTTGAAAGTGATCTGACAGTTGATGAAAATTCGCATAATCGAATTCTCAAACGTTTTCCTCTCTTATCTTGTCTTTCCACTCAAACCAATCTGACAACTCAAATTATTCCTCGATCCAATGGTCGAGATCTCTTCTTCAAGAGCTCAGAATTCATTCTTCATCGTGCCATATCAACGGTCCATGCTTTCCCTTTAATCGACGATTGTGATCAAATCATCACCTCGTGTCACGGGTGTTTGAACGTGAGCCAACCCTAACTCTTCCAACTCCCGATATCCTAAATAATCTATATCAATGGCCCACGATCCTCAGTGATCTAACTATCTAGATCTTATTGGGACTTCACGTTTCACGAAGTTGGAGGATGGCTCTCACCAATTATCCTCTTTGTAACTATACTAGATCCGACGGCTGTTGGTCCTTAGTGCTCAAATCCAATGAATAAGATCTATACTTCTCGTCTGCGCTTCCTCTAGTCACTGGAATATGATCTAACAGACATTAGGTATTCAGGATTGGTGATCCAATGACCATTGTCGCTCCTCCTCCTTAGCTTTCCCATCCTCCCGACTTGGAATAATTTCTAAGTGTCAAAGGTTCTGCGAGTCCTAATGACTTTGGGTCTCATCTACATTTCTAATAACACTATCTGTCTTGAGCTTTGATTTCATATTTTTCACTTCTTCTCCTTAAATTATGATTTTTGTTGTTTTTATTGCCTATAAGAATACTATCGTCGTTGTTGTTATTTCCATCAATGACAAGCACACTATTTTGTAAACATGCCAACACAGTCATTGTTCACCAATCAAAAATAGGGCCCAATTTAAAAATACACAGGTATATTTTCAAAACATGGACAGACTTAAAAGCATGCCCGATAATACATAGGACTTCAATCAATCAATCTACAAAATCTTGAAACAACAATAGTCAGCCCAACATAAACCTCGAGCCTAATCTTTGTGGGTATAACTTCTTTTTTAAATAATTGACAGTCTATGTGATTTTTCCAATATAATCATTCATAATGAGTGAACAGAACTCGATTGACACACAAGAATCATTTTTTACCTTGCCTGAACCCTAATCGAGCTTAGTAAAATTCACACATATGTCTTCTTATGCAATCAATACCACGCTAGATTAAACACAGTGAGTGAAACCATAACGAAATAGGAACACAGTCCCCGATCATTTTCATTCTTATTTGTTCAAAATTTTTTATCATAGATGGACCAGACAAAGACCTGATGAGAGAGAATGTGTCTTCCAATACATTCATAACCATTTAACTGATAACCAATACTTGACAACGTCGGAAGGTGATTGAGGAGAGCAGAGACAAGCCAGATTCCAAATCAGGCTCTGTCAAAATCAAATGCAGGGAGGAAATAAGAGCATGTTTATCTTTTTAAACACAAAAAAAGAGAGTTGACGGTCTTCAGAGACTTATATCAACCATAGGCCAAAATATATTTTTGAAAAGACACAACAGTGAGCCATGCAATCCTTGCTTATTACTCCAAGTCACAGCAATAGAACCAATAGTTAACACTCTAGGAGAGAAAAGAAAGAGTAAAATAACCCAGTGCACGCAGGCGCCTCTAATACTTGTAGAGAAGGGATGAGGGTTAACTTAACAATGGTGGTTATTCAAAAAAAACATAGAGATATAACATTTATTTCCAACACCTAAAGAGTCAAACAACTTGACAAAAACAACAGTGAGGACACACCCGTTCGTTTGACAGAACGCCAAGATACAAGTTGTATCAATCCAATAGCCACGCAGGTCTATATTAACGTTCAGTGCCAACCAAGAATGGATCTTGGGACACTTCAGTGAAAAGATAGTAAGAATAGACCATCAACCATGACTCAGGGTTTGAAGCAAAGAGCACACCAAATGTTGGCAGTTTCTCTGCAACTGAGTAAGGGTTACCACAACAACTGGGAGGGAAACAAGTTGATACACAGTGATACATAGAATTATGGATAAAACCCTCAACCATCAACTCAAAACCTTACCGTGCCACAATTACTATTACTCCACAGAGACTCACCATAAAAACCACATTGACCAAGAAACAACCAACACACAACTTAACAATGCCCATTTCTCTGCTTATAATTTCCAACATTTTGCAGTCATCACACAAAGCCATAACACCACATTCACACACAGATGAAAATCTCAAGAACACAGAGAATCCAAGCATCACTGAGCCACCATTTGGCTCATACAACAGAGAATACATCATGGATGGAGAGAAAAGAATCATACCTGTGGGAAAAATGCTTACATGGTGAATTGGCAGATATTTCCCTCCCAAAAATATGAAAATGAGGACCTTCAGAACCAATAGAGCGAAATTGCGACAATGGAACAATGCTAGGGTGATGGGCGATAGGGAAGGTTTGGAGTGACATGCAATAAATGCATGACGCTTCCATCACCTGGCCCCATTCAATTCAAAGTACGAGACAACCCAATAAGAATAACATTAACCAATAATCAAGCCATATAACCAATGCATAATCAATGCCAAACCATTGTGAAATCTGAGACGATATCCATTGCATAGTGCGCCACCCAAGATAGTTTACACATTAACCCTTGTCATAACTCCACGCAATAATCCATAATAACCTTTCTATATGCACCTCCATTCTAATCTAATGAAATTCTCATAGTCCATTAACCAAACAAATAGCATAATAGCTAGGACTAAAACTAGTATCCATTAACTCTTTTATTCAAAATTTGCATGCAATCCTTTTACATAGTTTCTTTCCTTTTTCTAGAACTTTAGAACTTTTTTCATAGATTTTTTTCTTTGTTTTGATCATGCTACCATTAAATTATCCCTTGCATATATGTGGCTTAGTAATCAATCACAAGAATTAGTAACAAAGGTATAACATATAAATTGTAAACAACATCATCCTCATACCCATAGAACTTGTTCAATGTCGCAAGTGATTACCAAAATCATTCCACAATAATGCATTATCCACTTATTATCATGCCAAATGCAACCAGACTGCATCATAAAAAAGGTAGACCGTGCACTCAACATCATAACAATAACAAAATATGTGTCATATGTCTATCATTGCGCCTATATTTTACAAGGGGGTCCCACCTACTAGTATTATATTATTATCATAATTAAATAATAGTGTTTTTATCAATCCTTTGCAGGTGGAATTCATCGTTGCGATTTTAATCATCAACAAGTTGGTTTTCATTGATGTCAACTCCTAGAGATTGATGCCAACCCTTGGAGAGGTCCAGAGATGTTGGAAATTTGTATGATTGAGATTGATGGCGAGTTACATGGGTGCATTTGATGTAGTCTACATGTAGCCCTAGAGGTGTGGTTAAGGAACCTGAGATTTTATGAGGAATAAATACATCAAGATCATTGAATTTGTAGGTTAGACTATCATAGATAGATAGTACATGTGTCATTTCTTTTGATATGTGGTACATCACATGGTTCCTCACGGTTGAGGAGATATGGATTTATGAAGTTGGAGGACCCTCATGAATATTCTAGAAGCCCCTAGAAGGTCAACAAAGAAGTCAATTATTCTAGAAGATCCTAGAAATTCATCAAGAAGTTTACTAGTCAAAGTGGTTACAACCATAGTTTTAAAAACCTAAACTAGTCGAGTGCCCAACTAGAACCGAAACTGGAACAGGTAATGAACCAGTCGAATCGGTAATGATGGACCCGCTAATGAACTGGTCGAACCGGTAATGAAGGGGGTTTTAGGTTTTAGGGACTGAACCGATCGGTTCTGTCATAAACCGGTCTTCCAGTTCAATTTATTTGTTGGTTTGAACTGGTCATCCATCAAACCGGTAAAAACGACTAGTTCCGGTTTCGGTTCACCGATTTTTAAAACACTGGTTGCAACTAGGAGTTAATTATGGGTAAATTTTTTGAAATAAGAAAATAATTAAAAATAAATTAGCTGCAACAAGAAGTAGCGAGTTTACTAATTATGAGTAAAGTAGTTGCAACAATGCTATAACCCTAAATTGCACCACACATGCTTACCTGGCATCAGGCCAACTCATATCCTTTCTTTGCCAAAAATATTGTTGAACAACTCTTTGAAAATCCTCTTGTGCAAAGGCCCACGTGCCCTAACCCATTACTGCACGCGTGTACACGCTGGTTGACCCAAAACAACCCGTGTGGACCGACAAAAGCATGAAAAAAGGAAAGTCGTCGACGGAAAAAAAAAAAAGCTATGGGTGAGTTAACTGAAACTCCCAACCATGCATGGCCGAGGGTTCGTCCAAATACCTATCTCCTTCTAGCCTATAAAAGAAGGGGTAGGGGTACCTTTTGGAAGGGGAAAAAATATAGCAAAGAAACTCTGCCCATTTACGTATTCCATTGTCCCAACCCTTTAGCCTTTCCTAATTCCAAAGGAGATTTAAAGCAAAGTAGTTGAAGGACAAAAGAAGAGGAGCCTAGGATCAAGTTCAAGGAGTGGTAGCCAGTCTCAACTTTTGTAAGTTGACTCATTTTAAGTAATAAAGAGAATGCTTTTCCCGTCCCAATTCATGAAATTTTTATGGTTTGATTAGTTTATGTTTGATTTCTAACCCATTAGTATATAAGTAGTATGCATGCATAGTTGTTTCTTGTCTTGAATGCAGGTCAGCTTTGGAAAGAGTATTGCAAACAAGTAATCAAGCACAATGGAGGATCGACATCAAACACTGGTACTCAGGTAGGTTGATCTTTCCATTCATTTACTAAGAAAAAGGGATTTAAATCTAGGGATGAAGGTAGAAATTAATTTCTATTCGGTCATATCTGCATGCAAATTTTGAACTCTATTTGCTAGTCCACAGGGTGTTTTTCCCCAACAATAGAATATGGTGACCATAGTGGGGAGAATCTATAGGGTTCCTAGAATTTTATTTAGTTTTTGGGTAGTTTAAAGACTAGTTTTTCTTGCCTGTCTTTTCTTTTCATTTCTGTAAAGTCTAAGCTAGCAGGGAGTCTGGTTTTCCATACCAGCTTTCCCTGACTTTTGCTTGACTATGTTTTTCAGGACCCACAGAGGTACACATGTCCTGCACAAGGCCTCCATGCATGTACCCGCACCCTATCCTCTTACAGCCCGTGTGTGAATGCTAGCTATAGAGGTAGTAGTAGCGTGTAGAGTTCAGAAAACCTCAGAGGCAGTCCTCCTCTTCCCTGTCAGAATCACACATTATAAGGGGGTTTTATGGAATTCTGTCTGAGTCTTGTTTGCTAACAGTCCTATCTCAAATTGTTTTTTCCTTATTATTTTTTCCTTGCATTATTTGGTTTTCTGTTAGAAAGAGTATCCAAGCCTTCAAGGGATCCTGGTTATCAATATCAGTGGTCTCTTCCTAGTTTGTTCTGTCTGTTTTCATTTTTTTTCTTAGAGTTTAGATATACACACGGCCTGTACAAGGTCATCCCGCGTGTACACGCCCTCTGTCGTTGTTCAGCTCGCGTTCGCACGTGTATTGTTTGAGTGACAACCACGTGCTTGTACAGGATACTTGTTGTTGAGGGTAAGGCATCCATCCTTTCCCTTGATAAGAATTATTCCTCTCAGGTGTTTGAATCTCTGTGTGAGCAGTCAATAGCTTAGGATTAGTCTTACCCTTAGCTTGTTTTTTCTCATTTAAAATATTGTCAGAGAAAAAAAAATATGGTTTTTAGACAAGTGTGAGAGTCATTTTTTTTACTATTGCTATTGTGTGATTTTTTACTCGAATTCTTTGCAATCTATGATTTAGGCCATAATTGTTTTTCTTGGTTTTTTGCTTGTCGGTATTTTCCCTTTCTTGCTTTACTAGTACTTAAATAAATAAATAAATAAATCTCTTTTCATTTTCTTCTTTGGTTGAAGAGTGTGTTTCTGCATTATTAGCTAGGGAAAAGTATTTCATTTCATAAGTTTTTGCAATTCACTTAGATCATAAGTAGCTCGTAGTCGAGTGAAATTCCTTTGAGTTTGTTGTCCAAAATCTTAGAAAAATTAAAAAAATCTTTCTTTTGAAAAGTTGTTGAAATTTTGCATTCAGTAAAAACTTTGTTTCCATCTTTTTTATTCATTTTTTTCTTTCATCTTTTACACATCATCAGTTTCACCCTCATACCCCTTGACGTAAGACAAAGCCATAAAAGTAACGCTAAATTTAAAATCTACTAGAATTTTATGTTTGTAGGGTTCACAAACTAGTTCAGGACTAGGGCCTTGGATTAGGTTGGAGAGGAAACTCTCCAAGGCCATTTAAAATCAAACATTGGAGTATGACATAGGGAGTATCTAAGTCCAGTTTCATGGAATTTATCCAGGACCCTCCTCTAACATAGGGGATAAAGATGAGGTCGCGTGCAAAAAGGTAGCGGAGATAACCCCTCCAAATCCAGACCAATCGTAGTGGAGAACACATATAGAGGGCTTGTTTTGGGATTCCGTCATTTTCATTTGCCACGGGGCTTCATGGATCTCAAATCTATTCGAGGTCCTCAGTTGTCTTCCAGACCATTTTCTCTCGATATCCTTGATAGGTTTCGGGCTTGATACCCTGCTCATTGTGGTCTACCCGACTTTTGACTGTACCCGCCTAGTGATTGTTCGCGTGCTGGCAACCTAGTTGCCAATCTTTGTTAGGGACATACACAGGTGACTGCGGGGGTATACCGCGGTACCTAGGACAGACATCGGACCATGCTTTGTAGAGTATACCTGGAGGGTGCTTCCGTGTTCGAGTTGCACTTGCACCGGTAAGTTGCTCTAGTGTTGGTTGTTGTAGTTGTTCTTCAAATTAATTTAGTGTTTGCTTGTCTTATATTTTAGGGACTTTTTTCTTAGTGTCTGTTACTTTTGAGCATTTAGACTACCTTAGAGTGTCTTGGATATTCTCACACAGTGGAGGATCACGAGCTCCGTCGGTCATGAAGGCTTCTCGGTCTGTCGCCGGTTACACTGGAGCCACCCCCGCCACCATTAAGGCAGAAGCTAGACCAACAAGGGTCTTTTGAAGTGACCGGGTTACAAACCATTGTGCCCGAACAACCCCTGGAGGAATCGATCATTTTGGACCTTGAAGCAACCGCTCTTGGCCAGGTTGAAACCCCAACCACTGATTTCTTGGCACCTTTTATTGTACCAATGCAATTTCAAGAGCACCAGACAGTGTTGCACACAGAAATGGAAACAAATGTTGTTACTCCTTTTAGGAATTCTTCAATTCCCACCACGGTTGTCACCACATAAGAGACATCATCTCCCCACTTACCGTCATCAATCTGAGCCACCATGGTCTCAAATGAAACTACTTCACACAGTGGTCCAAACCCATCTTTGGCGGTGGCCACAACCCCTTTCATACCTAGTGCAACAGGCCCTCCGTTCTCATATGGTATGCCTAGTTCGGGTACAAGTCCTATACTTTTCTACTCCACTTTACAGACTTTGGGTCTGGGGGCAGGGAGCTCTAGCGCTCCTCTGCAAGGTCACTTGGGGGGCACTCCTGTCCCTTTTAACGTTTTTCCTTATAGAGGAGGTCATATCCCTACTTCGTCCCCTTCACTCGGTGGCTCGCATCAGCAATCCGTCGGGAAACCTACAGACAATAGTTTATTTGGAGCAGGGAGTCAAGGACCACCTTCGCATAGTATGTCAGTAGGTTCGACACTGTTTTCTTGGAATGGAACGTTTGGTAACAACACCTTCTCGTCAATCACTTTCCCAACTGGGGGCAACCCCATTTTTGGACAATCTACTCCTGGGCAGGGTACTATTCCTGTACAGGGGGAAAACCTAGCAGGACCTTGGAATTCAGGGCAAGGATCTGTTCCCTCCTCTGGAATGCCGATCTGGGGTAATTCTTTCCACAATCAATGGAACCCCGGAAAAAACTACTATGCCTATCCCCACGGGACCGACATGGGGTAATCCTTCCCAAAATCCTTCGAATACAATGCATGCCCAACAATCTATGTCCTATTTGGGAAATCATCCGATGATGTCTCCACATATGCAAAATCCTTACACTAGCCAGGGCCATGGTTTCTACCAGAATCTGGGCCAGTAGCCAAAATTTTCTTGGCAACCTAGTGCCAGTCAAACTCCAGGACCCTTTTCCCCTGGTTATCAGCAGCAACCTAAACTATCGTTCCTTGTGACTTTACACTTGCCAAATTTGACAAGGTTGTTGAATGACTCCATTTGTCATGATCCGCGTTGGCCTCCTATGCCAACGAATTTGCCTTTGGACATTAAAAAGTTTGAAGCCAAGCCTAATGAAGATCCAGAAGATCATGTGACTACCTTTCATCTTTAGTGCTCATTTAACTCATTGAAAGATGACTCTGTACAGTTTTGATTTTTTCAACGTACTCTCATTGGGAGTGCCACGAAATGGTACATTGAGCTCGATCGCTCAATATACTCTTCTTTTGGAAAACTGGCGATGGATTTCCTTAACCATTTCCAGTTGCCTATGAGATACAACACTGGCACAAAGTTGCTCGCTAATTTCAAACTGACAACAACGGACCATATCTCTGATCACATCTGAGAATGGAGACGCCAGAAAAGTTTAATCAAAGTACCAGTCCCACCAGTATTCCTGCTTTAGTGGTTCCTTAAGTCTTTGGTCCCGTAGTTATCCAAAGACATCGCGACATCCAGATTTTTCTCTGAAGAAGACACCATCATGAGGGCTCAACACTTTGAGATCATATATTCTCAGTCTGGTTTATTATACAACATCTTGCCAGATGTGCCATGTTCAATACTAGATAAAACTAGACAGAGAGCTCGACTGCATGCCGATGGTATTGTCGGTTCAGCACAAACCAAGCCCACTAAACAATTGACAAAGTAGTTGCAATAGTTACCCATACAACATGCAGCGGCCAGCCAAACTACTACTTTGGCTACTCCCCCTACCCAAATGTCAGAAGTACACACAGTGCAGTCGACTAACCCAAAGGCCACCCAGCAGCCTAAAGGGAATAAAAAACAATGAAAGAGGGGTAAGGGGGATAAAAAACCCAACGATAATGCTGGTGGGGACAACACTAAAAAATGGAAGGCAAGGTATCCATGCAACTTGTGCGCAGAAGACCACCCGACCCATCTATGTCCTTGACTTGTTGAGGCCCAAAAGTTTGTCACACAGCAACAGTAAGCAGTGTTGACTAATCCCTTTCAACATGGGAAAAATCTATCTCAAGCTTCTGTAAGCACGGAAGGGGGTATCCAAGAAACTTTCCCGCCTCCGAACAATCCCTCATCCATGAACGTATATATGGTTAGGGGTGATGCTTTCATATCAACTAGAGTGCACGATTATAGTAAACCAAGCGCTTCTGAGAAGGGTAAAGAAGCTGACCTCCCATCTTTTCCTCTACAGAGTGAGAAGACGTTGGGAGAAACAATGACATGCATTCCGAAAGGTGCATTTAAAAAGGATTCTCATAACCCAAATGCAAGGGCCACCCAGAACTAATCTGTGGTGGAAGATACAACCAACTTACAACCTCATCTTCCTTACCACATAGCGTTTCAGATAGTAGTGGCTTACCCCACAAAAACTTTTACACTGAATATCTTCCACACGGTGGTCGACGAGGGCACCTCAACATGCGTTATGTCATTGGCATGTTGGAAGGCCATTAGCCAGCCCATTTTGTCTCCATCACCTACTCTCCTCACTTCTTTCGACGGTCGTTCGTTCCGACTGCACGACATCATTCCTTCTTTTCCTGTGCAATTAGGAGGGAAAAACGTGTGTGTTGAAGTAGAGGTAGTTGATGCTCCCCTCAACTATAACCTCTTGTTAGGATGGAGTTTGACTTATGCTATGCAAGTTGTGGTTGCTACAGTTTTCCAGGTCTTGTTGTTTCCACACGAGGGTCGGATAGTGACCATCGATCAATTGTCTTTCTCCAAACCTGACGCAGCTTTGGGGGCATCCATGGTCCCAATGATTGATAATCCTCAACTAGGTGTTGTCAACGTAGGAGTTGGTTTGTGCCCATCTTTGATGGGTACCTTCGATTACCCACCTCCACAAGATGATATCAAATTTATATCTAATCACCATAAAGTTGATATTTTTCAAGTTTCATCGTTCTGCACGACTTACTTCGAGGATCCATCGATTCTTCCTTCCCCATCAGCCACGATGGATGAGACAGGGAACCCAGGCATGTCCATGCCCTTGTCTACCACTAAAGTAGCATACTCTTTAGTCCAACAAGCTTCAACTAACACTAATCCGACTCCTGCACAAGATTTAGATCCACTTCTAGAGCCTATTTGGGCTCAGGTTTCTCTCACTAACGTTGATTCGTTAGACTTATTCTTGCCTTCTGATGAAGCAGTAATCGAAGCAATGACTAGTCTGGACAAACCTTAGGAAGATCTTCATCATAGATCGTATTTTCTCCCAGAGTTAAGCCAAATCGAAGTAGGAGAATTCACCGTGACCATGATGGGAGATCAGTCGTGTCTTATTAATCTCTTAGCTACACATGAAATTTATGTTGAGGGAAATATGGAGACTATTGCTGAAACTATACCAATCAACATCTCCCGAAACCTTGGCTTCATGGAGAATGTCTTCATTAGAGCGGATTTCTCCCCCGAAGAGATTCAAATCTACACGGATCTTTTCAAAGAATTCTACGACGTTTTTGCCTGGTCTTATGAGGAAATACTACATATTGATCCAAAAATAGTTGAACATGAAATCACAATGTATCCTGATGCCAAGCCTGTTCGACAGAAGCTTCATCCAGTTAATCCCAAGAAAGTAGCAGCCATCAAGATTGAGGTTGAGAAATTTCTAAAGGTAGGTTTTATATATCCTATCCATTTGACTCAATGGGTATCAAATCTTGTGCCGGTCAATAAAAAACAAGGCACAATTCGTGTATGTACCGATTTCCATGATTTGAACAAGGCATGTCCAAAAGATAATTTTCCAACACCATTCATTGACCAAATCATTAATGAATGTGTTGGTTGCGAAGCCTTTTCTTTCATGGATGGTTTTTCGGGGTATAATCAAATCCAAATCAAACCCAAAGACCAACACAAAACAACATTCAAATGTCTGTGGGGGACATTCACATATCGTAAAATGCCTTTTAGCCTTAAAAATGTTGGCACTACATTCCAGCGGGCCATGTATTTTGCTTTTCATGACCTCAAGCATATAGTTGAGGCCTACCTAGATGATTTAGCATCCCAATCTCGCAAGAGAGTGGATTATCCCACACACCTTATACTAATCTTCGAATATTGTCGCTACTTTAGGATTCACTTGAATCCAAACAAGTGCAGCTTTTACATAACGTCAGGATGTTTGTTAGGTTTCATCGTATCAACAACATGGATCATGGTCGATCCTCTCAAGGTGGAGGCAATAATCCAGTTGTCCCCCCCTCCCCCCACGCACAATTATTCAACTTCAAAGTCTACAAGGCAAGGCAAACTTTTTAAGATGCTTCATCGCCAAATATGCCAAAATCACCAAGGGATTTATGCGCCTACTAAAGAAAGACGTTCCTTTTTAATGGGACGAAGCCGCTCAACACTCTTTCAATGCATTAAAACACACCCTCACAACTACACCTATGCTATGGCCACCTAACGATAACAACGATTTCTTATTATATCTGGCTACCGCAGAGTCAACCATTGGCATGGTTTTAGTTCAGGACGATGATTTGTTCTCAGAATACATGATCTATTACCTGAGCCGAGGCCTCATAGGACCGAAAATTAATTATTCTCATATCGAAAAACTTGCGTTGGCAGCAATTCATGCTGTTCAACGGTTCCTTCATTATGTTCTGTTTCACAAGACCACCATCATTGTTGTCATGAATCCATTCCAGTACATGTTGACATGACAGGTTATCGGCGGAAAAATCAGTAGATGGATAGTCATCCTCTAGGAATTTGACTTAGACCTCATTTCAGCGAAGTCCAAAAAGTCATTGGTCTTCGCAGAGCTTATTTTGGAACTTCCGGTTGAGACAGGTGACGTTGTGCCTGAAGAATCACCTATCTGGAGAGATATGTTTTTTATCACATCTTCATATCCCTGGTACAGAGATATACTTATCTATCTCTAAACTTTGAAGTGCCCCACTTCTTCTTCTCATGATGAGCGTCGACGTATACTCCATCAGGCTAAGAATTATCTCATACTCAATGATACATTGTGTCGGAGAGGTGTAGATTGCATCTTATGTCGATGTCTCACACATGAGGAGGCAGTCATCGTGATCAACGATTGCCATACCGGAGCTTGTGGCGGTTATTTGTCTAGGTTGGCAACAGCCCAAAATATTCTATGAGCAGGTTACTTTTGGCTGACACTTATCAAATATTGTATAGAATCGGTCAAGAAGTGCCATCTATGCCAAGTCTTCTCTCAGAAGATGAGGGCACATCTCGCTCGTATGTTTCATGTCATCGCAGTTGGTCCCTTTACCAAGTGGGGGATTGATTACACTACTTGCAACCCCCCGCCAGCAAGGGGGCACCGCTATATTATCGTAGTTGTAGACTACTTCACTAAGTGGGTCGAAGCTATGCCAACGTTTAAATATGATGGAGAGACTGCAGATCTCTTTTTATTCAACCAGATCATAGCAAGTTTCGGCGTCTTGAGAGAGATTGTTACTAACCATGGCAGTCACATTCAAAACCAAATGATGACTGAATTAACATCAAAGCTTGGGTTACGGCAAGAGAATTCATCACCCTACTACCCCCAAGCCAATGGGCAAGTGGAAGCTATAAACAAAACTCTTAAGACTATTCTACAGCGAACTATCAACTCAGCCAAGTCAAATTGGCATTTGATGTTATACTCGACATTATGGGATTACCGAACATTTGTTAAGACTGCAACCAGTTTCTCACCTTTTCAAATCCTTTATAGGCTGGAGGTAGTCTTTCCCATCGAATTTCAGATCCCATCTCTAAAATTGGGAGTACAATTATTGCCAGCCACTTCTCCACTTGAAGAACGGTTAGTACACTTTGAGAAACTCAATGAGAAACATTGTGATGTGGCCCTGGCCAACAAGGCTCAAAAACATAAGGTCAAGTGTCAGTATGATAGGTCCATTTGTCCTCATATTTTCTCTGAAGGCGACCTTGTCCTGGTCTATGACCAAGATAAGGACCCCCTGGGGGCAGGAAAATTCAAACCCATGTGGTTCAGACCCTTCATCATAAAAGAGGTATTAAAAAAGGGCATGTATCGTCTGGTTGATTTTGGAGGGAATGCTTTGGTGGAGCCTAGAAACGGGCTCTACCTCAAGAAGTATTACTCATAGGCAGGTCACTGTGGGTAACTTTTTGTAAAATATGTATTGTCTTTGTACTATTACTTTTTAGTTTCTTTTAAGTGTTATGGGTGTGTCATTGATGTTATCTTTCATCAATATGGTAGATGCCAAGTGATTTCGAGGTGTTCGTTGGGTATGCAGACGGTGCTAGTCGGGACACTCAGAGGCTCGCCTCCGCAACTTGGGTAATCTTTACACCTCAGGGCCAGTTGTTATCTTTCGGAGGTATATGCTTAGGTGACACCTTAAATAATGTCGTCGAGTATAGTGCATTTATTGAGTTGCTTCGTGACGCCTTGTCATTGGGTATCTCTCATCTCCAAGTCTATCTCAATGCTCAACTAGTTGTGTCACAGTTAAACAAAGTATACCAGGTTCATGATCCAACTTTACACCGACGATTCCTTAGGGTACATCTCTTAGAATGAAACTTTGATTATATTACATATTTTCATGTTCCTAGGAGATTAAACCAAATTACAGATACTCTAGCTAATCAAATTTTAGATTGGCATCTTGCACACATATGAAATAACATTGACATAAGCATGTAAATACATTTTTGCACACGTGATCCATAAGACACAAAAGATAAAAAAAAAACATATATAACATCATAAAATAACCAGAGTACATAGATGGACGCAAGCGCCTCAAAAATGGGACTAATAATGATTCATAGGGCTTATGCCCTCAAAAAATATATACAAGTAAGTGCTCGTGGCACATAAAAAGTCTAAATAGGCTCAGGGCCTATGGGCCCTGTTATAATAGTCCACAGCATGGGCTAAACTCTTGAACAATCAGACCCACGTCCGAGGTGCCCCCACTACATGAGGTTGCATGGATGGCGGTAGGTCCTCTATCTCTGCCATCGGGACTGTGCGAGTGAGTGTAGTGAAGTTCCACTCAACTCGTCTAAGGCCCTTCTCAGCCTCCTCGGCTAGGAGGTTCCCTGCTACTGTTGCTCCCCCGGCGGCGACAACTACGGCTTCTGGCCGAGGACGATGTCTGTTCCGTGCATAATCGACAGGCTACACGGGTCCCACATCTGCATGCAACAAATGTATACCTATCAAATACTCTGGCATATAAAAAAAATGATATATATATAACAAAAATGACATAAAAATTACATATGAAAACAAATAAATACAAAGGTGGAGACTTACCCTTCTCCCCTTGCTTCTCACCAGGAGGCACGAGTATCTCACAATATCTATAAAAATATATCCCTGCATATGGGTAATCCTCGATCACAGGGATCTTTCGTGACAGCCACGCAAAGAAGTCATCATCGAAGGACTCATTGGTCCTTCCACCACCCTGTCGCGGCAATATTACTGCCCATCTACACATTGCAAGAAAAGAGGTCTGATGTCCTCATACTACTTCCCGAGGACTAAAGCTTGGAACTCTCTCAAAGTAGAATGAACACAAAATCATCCCAAACTTGAAGTTCCTTTGTGTCTGTTGTCAGCAATCTGTCAATTGCCTCTTCATACACTCAAGTAGTGTGGTAGTCCAATCAAAAATCTGTGCATTCAAGAACTGGATAGCATAGTTCATCTGTGCGCGAGATGCCTGATGCAAGGTTTCTAAACAGGTAATCCAACCAATCAGTAATAATATCACCTACAACGATAGGTTAGTGATCTTATTTATGGGCACCTGGGAGCTCACACAGTTTGTCCCATCCTCACAGTGCTCAACTATCAGCTCCGCTATGTTATGTGGTCCCACAGGAAACATCTTGAAGTTGACTGGTTCGCCTCTCCTTGAGAGGCCGGTCAAAAATTAGATATCCTCGATGGTGGGCACCAGTTATTGCCCCTCTAGCATGAAGGCCTCTGCATCAGGGTTCCAGTAGTCAATCAAGGCATTCAGTAGCCTTGGTTTCACTTGGATAAATGGACACATGAAGAACTTAATTAAACCACTCTGCATCAACATGGCCACAACATTCAAATCTCCTGCGACCAACTCACTAATTGTTTCATGCTCCATTTCCCTCCACTGGATATAGATCCTACCAACACAACAAAGTTCAGGAGGGTCAGTACTTACCCTTTAGTTCTTTTTTTGATATAAAAGGGGGGTCCACGTGAGCTGTAGAGGTGACAGTCGCGTGTACATGAGGGCAGCCTTTACTCTGCCCGAGTGTAAACGTGGCATGTCCAGAGACAGCTTGTGTGTACCTAGGGCCGATCTTTTAAAGGTCGACGCCTACCCAAAAACCAAAAGCAAATGCAAAATTGAAGAATTGAATAGCTAGATAAGGGAGTTTTTACTTACTTGGTCCAAGCGAAAGTTCGTTTCGTCCACTGTAGCTCCCGGAATCACCGTTTTTAGCAAAGGGGATATTTTGGCTCCAGAGTCAATTTCCAAATCAACAATGGTGATAATGAGCTGCTAGCTTCTATTTATAGACTTTTTGGCCTCTTTTTGTCACTTTTTTGGCCTCCCTTATCAGTTTATTAATACCAAAAACCATTTAGAGTGATTCAGGAGTTATATGGGAGGGATTTTATCGGGTATTGGGACATTTTTTTTGAGTTTTGAGACAATTTTGACGATCCATGAAAATTTTTCCAAGAATCAACTTGAGCATATAGGTTACGTTACTACCCCAACTTTTGCGTCTCGTTGTCTTTTTCCTCTGCTATAGGATCGATCCCATCAGGTTGTGACACAGAACCATCATATATGCTTTAGAAGTGTCGCAACTTGGCGGTAGAGCTTACCAGAACATGGATGCCCTAGGTAGGTCCTGGTTGCATTATGGTGTCCATGCCGTCTCTAAAACACTATAGGCTCGGGAGTCATTATAGTCTTCCCTGAATATGAGTTTGAGCCTCATTTGCATTATTCTTCTTCGCTCTTTGTCTAACCCTCATGACTCCCAAAAAATAACGGGTCTTCTTTTAAGCCCTTTTCAGACCCTTTAAACATGAAAAGATTATCGAGTGATCTTGTAGTCTTTCACGCTTGTTAAACTGAAATTTGAAGTCACGTCTGTTCGGTGGTAGTTTACCCCTTTTTCGGTCCAAACGGTCAACTGTACGAACAAAGGTATACTCTATGGAACATTCATTCTTTAAAAGAGTACTCTTAGGTATAATTTTATCCCTTTTTCGAGCCTGAGGGACTAAACTTAAGAAAAATAAACCCCCACGGAGTCCATAGTTAATCTCTTTTCAGACTCCCTAAAATTGAAAATATCGTCAAGTGACCTTATTCTTTCACACGCATTAAATTGGTCCAGAAGAATATTCCTAACGGAGTCCATAGTTAAACTTTTTTCAGACTCCTTAAAAGTGAAAAAATGGCCGAGCGATCTTGTCCTTGTCACAATCGTTAAAATGATTTTGAATCAATGTCTAATCGGTGCTAGTTTACCCCTTTTTTGAACCGACTAGACTATCTTCAAAAAAGGTACCCCAATGGAGTCTCCTTTTATGTTTTTTCAAACTCTCTAAATATGAAAAACCACCGAGCTTACCTTCTCTGGGCTCGTTAAACTTACATCGAAGGACGTTACCATCGTGTGTTTTATCAACCACATTTGCATACCTTATCCACCAGCCTTGTGACAGTTTGCTTCTGTGTCTTAACACCTTTGGCCGCTGGAGGATTTTTTCTGAGTATCATTTTACTAGAACATCAATCTTGTCCTTGTGCCTTGAGCTTGTACGTTTTCAATACTCGTTCCTCCATTGTAACATAATATTCCTTTATTCTTTTTCCACAATTATTGAAAAGAACAAAAAAAATCAAATATACCCCAAAAAGAGGAAGGGAAAAGTATTTTCTTTATTGGAAGCATAATGAGTCACCCTTGGATAAAGCACATATGTCTATTTGTTCATCAGACTATGGGATGTAGTATGAACTTAGGAAGCTTTTCTTGCTATATAGAGTTGTGTCATCCACCTTTTGGTTATCCTTCCAAACATATGAAGAGTTTGTGTTGCCTCCTGCTTCGTAGACTTATGATTAACATACATGCTACATGAGTCTCATCATTTGTCATGCTATTGTCCAAGGGAAGTTTGTCACTAAGCCTGAGTCAGCCTCTCTACAATATGTCTCTTGCCCACATACCCAACCATCCTGAACATCCAATCAAGTCCTTGTTCAAAATCACTGAAGCCTTCAGTCTAATCATCAAGATTATCAAGTCCATGACTGACGAGCCGTCGAAGACCTCTGGGTAGTGCAGTCGCACACTCATATTACACTCCTACCCAAGTTTTGAAGATTTTGAAGTTGTTTCTTGAGCTCTGAAGATCTCATCTCCAGTCATCAGGCCAAATCAGCTTCTGGAATATAGATACTCTATATGTATATCTTCCTGATTTCAAGATGTAGCTCCATTGTGTATTATTCGCGGCTACTCTTTATAGTTATTTGAAATGGATCTACAGTGTATTTGATTGGTAGCCATGGTTCTATTTTATCCCAAGCATGGGTATTCCTGCCTCGGTGATACATTTTTTATTTTGCAGATGGAAACTCCTAGTTCCTGATCCTGGGGCTCAATCATTCAGCATATTAGTAAAGATTGGTAATGCATTTCATCCATCAGATGCTCTTCTGACCTCACACATTAGGGGGCATATGTTATAACCCTAAATTGCACCACACATGCTTACCTGGCATCAGGCCAACTCATATCCTTTCTTTACCAAAAATATTGTTGAACAACTATTTGAAAATCCTCTTATGTAAAGGCCCACATGCCCTAATGTTATAACCCTAAATTGCACTATCCCTGCTTACCTGGCATCAGGCCTACTCATGCCTCTTCCTAACCAAAGACATGCTGAGCAATTCCTCAAAAAACCACTTAAAACAAGCAACCCGCGCCCTAACTTCTCACTGGGCGCGGGCATCCGCTTGCTGTCCTCATACTGCATGCGGGCATCCACAGGCTAACCCAAAACAGCCCGCGGGTACCTAACAAAGCAAAAAATCAGGAAATTTTCCACCGGGACACGAGGCTTTTTGTCAGTTAACTGGAACTCCGAGCCATGCATGGCCGAGA
>JZKD02S2013038.1:298013-321176 GCA_000966675.3 Picea glauca
AAAAAGGGGTTTTAGATTCGGATAGAAGGTTAAAAGTTAAGTCTTGAGGGTCATGATCTGCGTATGAGATTAGAGCCCTAGCTTATTAGTCCGTAGGGTAGAATACCCAACAACACCTAACCCATTGCTGCACACGTGTACACACTGGCTGACCCAAAACAACCCACGTGGACCGACAAAAGCATGAAAAAAGGAAAGTTGTCGATGGAACAAAAATCTATTGGTGAGTTAACTGAAACTCCCGGCCATGCATGGCTGAGGGTTCGTCCAAATACCTATCTCCTTCTAGCCTATAAAAGAAGGGGTAGGGGTACCAATTGGAAGAGGAAAAAATATAGCAAAGAAACTCTTCCCATTTACATATTCCATTATCCCAAACCTTTAGCCTTTCCTAATGCCAAAGGAGATTTAAAGCAAAGCAGTTGAAGGATAGAAGAAGAGGAGCCCAGGATTAGGTTCAAGGAGCGGTAGTCGGTCTCAACTCTTGTAAGTTGAATCATTTTAAGTAATAAAGAGAATGCTTTTCCCATCCCAATTCATGAACTTTTTATGGTTTGATTAGTTTATGTTTGATTTCTAACCCGTTAGTATATAAGTAGTATGCATGCATAGTTGTTGCTTGTCTTGAATGCAGGTCAGCTTTGGAAGGAATATTGCGAACAAGTAATCAAGAACAATAGAGGATCGACATCAAACGCCGGTAACGAGGTAGGTTGATCTTTCCATGAATTTACTAAGAAAATGGGATTTAAATCTAGGGATGAAGGTAGAAAGTAATTTTTATTCGGTCATATCTGCATGCAAAGTCTGAACTCTATTTGCTAGTCCATAGGGTGTTTTTCCCCAACAACAAACAAGAAAGTGGGTTATCCCTAAAAGAGGGAAGTTGGGTAAAACAGTTAGAATATGACCCCTAAAGGAAGGCACTTGGAGAGTATAAATAAGAGAGAAATATACTCCCATTAACACCTATTGAGCACACTGAATATTTGTCTTGTGAAAGGTTTATTACAGGTACTCATTGATATATCTAAAGGTACTCTTCGTGTCTTTTAACAAGTCAAAAAAATAGGTTAAAGTGTACTCAGGAGGTGTCTTTTTCATGAACCTTAACAAGTATTAAAAAGAGATAAATTTTTACTTGATAATGTTTTTTTCATGTCCTTTTACGAGTCTGAAAAAGAGATAAAAGTGTACTTTTCTGGAGAGAACAAGTGGTTTAACAACATGCTCCTTTGTTTCAAGTGCATGGAACCGACCTAAGAAAAATGAATGCAATTGGTATTGGCAAGTGAGATCCACTCTTAGCAGTTGTTCTCTCCATGGGATAGTGGATGCAAAATGGAGGTCGAATAATGCAAGAGGTGGATGGTCAAAGGATACTGCAATAGTGGTAAGTGAGATTTGGGAAAACAACAAGACATTAGTGGAATGTATGACACAATAAAAAAATGCATAGGCGACCATTAAGAAACATAAAAATTATGAACCCCCTCAGGAAATGGCTAGAATATGTATGAAGAGAGGAACATGAGTCTCGACATCTAGTCATGGTGGGACTACAGGGGGGTTTCTAGGTTGATGGGAAATCACAGCATGGGCACTGAATGGAAATCTGGGTGCTAGCTAGGGCACCCATGGAGGGTAGAAACTACCTAACACATTACAACATGAAAATGAAATGTCTAATGTCACAACCTAATGATATGCAACCTTAGGCATAGTGACAGAAAAATGGATGGTTAATAATTCAAATCGAAGATGCAGGAAAAAAAATATCCCTATATGCCAGTTTTAAGAAAACATACCTCAAGTTCAGTGGAATTCTCCATCTTCATAAAAATATCCTTAAGTATCTTGTCATGCATATAAACTAGATTCCAGGTTCAAAATGCATAGTGAAATATCCAAAAAGAAAATATTTTTTGATTTGTTGGATATGATATATGCAAACCAAAAGCACTCACATCACACACCTATGTACAAGGAACTATTCAAGTTGATGGTTCATGAAAATGTAGAGCTCATTGCTAGGATTTGGCCAAGGATATTGATCATCACTGATACACTCATGATCCATTATTGATATCATATGGCACACCATGTTGGGGCCATGCCACATAAGAATGAATTTATTCACACAAAGATACTCATATTGATTTTTTTTGTGAGCTATGGAGGCTCCTTGGTGATTCCCATCAAGACGTAAAGGAGGTATGAAATGTGAATCTTCAGTGTAATGGGAAGCAGAGAATTCATTGAAAATTTATGAAAAATATAATCAAGCCAAAAAAGGGTAAGGACTGAGAGTGTTGTTGTATTCCCTAGAAAATTCCCCCAGTCTCAAATCATGACTCATCATGCTAACTCCCATTGGTTCCAAATCAGGACATGACGATTGATGCAACACTTCATCCTTTGGCTTATCCAGAGAAACCATGACATCCAGTATGGCCTTATCTGAAGGAAACTTGGTATCTAGTGTTGTTACTAATATTATCCTTAAGGCTCAAATAATAATGTTAGGCATAACAAATATAAAAGAATGTTTTGAAAGGTGCTTTTTCTTCCGTTAGTTATATAAGAATTAATCCTCAAATGAAATTAATGACAGAAAAGGACAGAGGTTGTATTTCATCATCTGATTCGATTTATAAAATCAAATGATATGGGGGGAAACTTACAAAACTGTTAAACAAAATGAGACATCAATGCAAGATGAATCTTACCTTGTTCACAGTAGAAGAAAATCAAGAATGCATCCTTGAAAGGATATGAGATGTATTTATCCAAGTAGCTCAAAGGTCTTGTAGTTACTTACAGCAAATACAAAGGAAAAAATGATTGCTTATCAAACAACTGATTAAATGTGACCATAGTAGTATTAATACTAAATTTCAACCATTCACTTATCAAGGAATGACATAAAGAAATCTAGAATTATGAGATACATGAGAAACACATAACTCAAACTGCACAAAGGTTGGAATCTATGTCTGTACTTATATTAATTCTCACAAAATGAGAGTTTTATTTATTACATCTGGCAATAATCAGCCTGTGTTAAGTCTTCAAACTATGTATTTATACAAAAATGATCTAAACCCTAAGCGGTTGGAATTCTCATAATTTAAAAATAGTAAATATTACAATATGTAAAATTTGAAGAGTTTCATTTGCATCTTCTCTGTCTTTTCGCCCGCTGACATAGACGTTTCTTCTTCTTGTCCTCCAACTCAGAAACAACTGGCCTCTAATCATGACATGTGAAAATGGTATGTACACGTTGTCTCATTTGTTTCCAGATGTGTTGGATTTCCCTTTTTTGACACACTGAACACATCTACCTACAAACTGCACCAATAACTTGGAAGGTTCTGTTGTGTCCTTTGCCTCAAAAGTATATAGCTTATTTTCTATATGAAGCAACTTATCTTGCATTTTCCTTGCTTCTAAAGATATAGCCTGTAGCCGTAAACTAGGATTGACTATCCACTTATTAATCTGGATAAGGTCAATTTGTTTCAATTGTTGGATTGTCACCTGGGCTTCTTCCACACTTGTCTTGGAATTAAGATTTTTTTTTATATATCAATTTTCCCCAAGGCCCTAAAGATACTATCTCCTTCAACATCCAATGACTCTTTTTCGAGTGAAGACAATGCTTCTTCACAAATTGTATTTTCTTCCTTGGCTAATCTCTTGCTTTTAGTCAGATTCACCTCCCAGGTCTTCAGTATTATGTGGCCTCGGTTTGCTTTGAAAGAGAAAATCGAGAGACCCTAGCTACTCCATCTTTTTTTGTTGATAAAATGGCCTCTTGGAATGTAGCTTGAGTTGCATTGGCCTTTCTCTCCCTAATATAAATGTTATTTAGAGAATGGTATGCCACCCAATAACATATTTGAACAACTTCTACTTTAGTAAAAAGGTTTTGATGGCTTGATTCCAGCCTCTCGTGCACCTCCAATGCGTAGGCCTTGAAAAAATCCATATCCACTATCGTGTTCTCAGTCAATTTTATTTTATTCTAAAGTTGTTTGACCAACTCTCCCTGTTGAATGGCCAGTTCTCTACTTTCCTGTGAATTTTTATTCATTTCATCAAGACCGATTTTGGGTTGTTGAATTTCATGTCTGTCACAGGCTCTAATCTTCTCAAAACCCTTATTCAACTCATTTCTTACCTCTTGTTCCATGGCCTTCATCTAGCTTTTCAACGTCCTTACCAACTGATCTATCTGCTTCAGTTGTTCCGCTGGATTCCTAACTGAATATTGATTTGTCGTGGAAATATCTCCCAATGAGCCTGCCATTTTCGTGGAGAATTCTGCCTCCTCTAAGGCATGTCCATCATATAGCACTCTGTGCCTCTTGACAGTTGCACCCTCCTTTTGATGTGTTTCTCTTTTTACTATATCCCTCCTCTTCTTGCTGAAGAATAAGTGAGAAGGGGGCATTTATTCAACCGAAATAGGAGTAAGGTCTTCTATAAATATGACTTCAGCATTTGGGTTCCCCTGACTGGACTGTAAAGGTGTCACCGATTTGATAGGTTTGTCGATATCGGTGGATGGTTGTTTCCCTCCTATGTTAGTAGTTGATTTGTCTAGTGTGGACGGTGATTTCTCTTGCCCCTTATTTATCAAAGCTTCAACTTGAGCTTTCATTTGATCATCTGGTGGATTTGTCAATGCAGTATCACCCTTCTATGTCAAAACCTTTGTTTTTTCTGAATTTCCTTGAGCATCATGCTTATTGGAGCTCCCTGTTTCTAAAATCTAGGTCTCATCCTCCTGTGTAGCTGGAGATGTCGAGGCTTCTCCCTGTAGGACTTTAGACAAACTATTTCTTCGATGTTTTTGAAAATTATATAACTCGGCTAATTTGTCTGGAGCCATAGTTTGAACTCAGCTCAACACTTCTTGATAAGATCTTGCTCCTCGAAATATGTCATCCTATGGGGAATAATCATGCTCGTATCTCTTTAGATTGTAAAGATCCATGTGATTTCCCATGATCTTCTGGGGATCATGTTTCTTGAATTCAATATTAACAAGTTTATTGTCTTCTAGGGCCATAGAATCTACCTTTGAGTGGCTGAAATCTAACAGTGAGAACATACCAACCTGCAAAGGAAAGGTGGGCCATACCTTTTTCTACACTACCTTTAGTTCCTTACTGATTCCCCCTAGCACAGTTTGATGTGCTACCTCTCGGCAAACCAATCGATCTGGTAGAAACTTTGGTAAGGCATGCGGAGGAACAAAACATCCAAAAACCCTGATGTAAGAGAAATGTTCCTCAATGTACCAATCTGCTATCTTTCCCAGGTTGGTCACTATCTTGTCTGAAATCCTAGGAGGCCAGCAACTGTATATAGCGATATGCATCATCACCACCACATAGTTGCATATTTCATAGAAGAAATCTTTTTCTTTATCTTCCCATAGCTTGGAGTGATAGAAATGTATTGGTTCAGTGTTGGTCAAAGTCCAGCTCCAACCCATCAAAGGAGATGGCGTCATAAAACAAACAACAACCATAATTTATGTCGATGTCTAAAATGGGGTAGGTTTCCCTTTGGCTTTCAATGACTGATATTTTGTGATTTTCCTGACCAAATTGTTCGACAATATTTTGTCCCAATCGAAGGAATACCCCTATACTACTGTATGCATGATTGGTACCCATGGTAATAAGAAATGAGCAGATTTTTCCTTCTCGAAAACTCTACATAACATCATGGCTACATACATCATGTGAGGTTCTAATGATGCAACAACATATATTCCTTGGGTTTCTACTCTAAATTTCTTAGGACATGAGCACCAATCCTTGATCTAGTTAGGTAAGTTCTTTCCATATTATGTGCATTCATTTTTGTCGAAGTTCATTAGGAAAGTGGCATTATAAATGTAATTAGGAACTGAGGATAATTTGTACATTACCTGGAAATGCTCTGGTTGGAAAGACCCAGCTGCAACTTTTTGTGAATTGCAGATGATCATGGTCGAGAGTTCAACATTCTCCAACACCCAAGCAATCATATCATTATAAGGCACGATCCTAGGACACGTTGCTATTTTATGCAACTCTGATTGAGCAACATATTTGTATCTCGTAGCCTGGGTTTCAGTCACCTCACCTCCTTAATCATCTGGGCAGTTGATCAATTTGTATTGTAGAATATCAAATACATGTGTCCAGGTTTTAATGGTATCTATGGTTTTGGGTGAAGCGTCTGACAGGACATAGGTGTTTGGGCTCGAGCTTTCACCAGCCGCTTTAACTTGTTTTCATGGATCCATGATATCACGAGCTCAGAACTCTGTTACCTGTTACAGGAAATGCGCAAACTTCTTATTTTTCTCTAACTTTCTTTTCTGCGAGCTTTTTATTAGAATTCAAACTCCAACATCGTTATTCACCTTAATTGCATCGATTTTATAAATACCTTTACTGACGATGTATTCACTTTCCTTAATGAAAATATTTAGGCGGTGATCTGTGATCTTATTTGGAATCATTTCCATAAATCTTTTATCAATCCCATTACTATTTGTTGGTTCGTGATCGAGAGGTTGTATAGATGAAATTTGAATTTATCTGAACCATGATTCAAAGAAAAATTAACACAAGATGATAGTGTTTAACCCATTAACTAATCATGTTTAACCTTAATTCATTTCAGGCTTTAGACCCTCGGGATATATGATAATAGCTTGAGATATGATTTTCGAAACTCAAAATCATTCAAGGATCAATTAATTGCTAATTGTCTTTGATATTTAATTAATCATGCTTAACGATTAAATCATTTTGGGAGTTTGGGATTCCTAAATTTAGAATATGATAGATGGTGAATGCCCGAACTCTGAAAGCACAAAATTACTATTTGATTTTTCAATTGGGTTTTAGTTTCTGTTTAGGTATTTATCATTTCACGTGTCAAAAAATTAACTTTATAGATTCTTCAAAAGGCCACTACTCGTAATGATGTGTCAAAGCTTAGGAAGGTATACGTGTACAATGACTAAGACCCTTTTAACACTTTTCATATATCGGGACTTTGGATTTGCTACATGGTCAAACGCCCAAAGCGCGAAACTCCGAAGCCTGAAACTTCAAAGCTGTCTCTAGAGGCTTGACCTTCTTAACATTTAGGCGGCTCCAAAACGTTCAAGAAAAAGGAATCATTTGATCAATGGGAGAATTGGATCGATGGTGGACCTCATGTACACCTTAATGTTAAAAATTAAAATGATTTATCACTTGGATATCGACTTCTAAGATTAAGTAAAAAGAATAGTGTAAAGCTTCAGGCTTATATTTTTAAAAGTGTTCCAACATAAGCTCCATCTGGGGATCGCGTCTCCCTGCGAGGCGCGGAAGAACTGTAGACCAAGTGCCTTTATTAGGTTAATGGAATCATCATTGGGTTTCTGGGAAACACCTTTGAGAAAAAATACAGAAGGATATTAGACTTCAGTTGTATCTCAGAAAACTTTCAAAAAATTGATCGTTCACCAATCTTGAGTTTAGGCTATTAATAGCTTTCTTTTTCCTAAAAATGATTTCAGGCATGTTTAAGATAATCAAAACAACTTTAACTGGGTTATCGGAATCTGGTCGATTTTGTTCGCATCAAGGTAGAGTAAATTTAACAATTTAGTTTGGGGGGGTCCCATGTTGGTTTAGAATGTAAATCTTGTCGAAAATAAAACTAGCTACCAGAGTACATTATATACATGTATAAAAATCTTGCAGATATCATAGGCATTGCTTCATTGCCAGTGAGCATGTTCAGTACCCTGGTGAAGTTATCTACATTTCCCATTGAATTTCCTTTCACCACTTCAATTTTCACTTTGTTGAGATGAGAGAAATGGTTTAAATGAATTTCCTTTCATCATCTCTTTTGGAAAAAATGGGGGCAATCGAATTTCGAATTTCCTTTCACTATCTGTCTTATATTTTAATATTTTTGAAGTGGGGGAAATCAATTTGTATGCATCATACAAGGGATGATATCTATTTATAATTTAGTAGCGAAGGTTTTTCAACTCACCTTGATTTAATCTGGGCTAATCCTCTCCTGACCTTCAAAACACCTTTGCCTACAGGGAAGTTATCGCAGGGAGCTTTTAATTTCCAGGGACTTTCCTTAAGTGAAACTAATCAGTTTAAATCTGGTAGAAGGGTTAAAGTAGTCAGGATTAGCCTAAACATACTTTCTCTCAGTTAAAATCAGAGGAATCATAAAATTTTCGCCTATTATCATTTTGAAGGTCTGGTTTTTTAGGCTTCCTGAGTCAAGGCAAAGTTTGTATTTCTGTGAAGACTTATGATCAGGGAGTGCAAATAGAGATAGAATAAAATCTTTCAGATATGATAGATGGGAACAAAATGAAGATTCATAGGTTTTGAAAGGGATCTTATTTCCACTCAAACCTACTCCCTGATTAGAGAGCTTCTTTTATTCTTATTTTCTTTTCTTTTTTTACCTTCATATTATTTTCAATTGATTTGGAGACTTAGAGTTTTGGATATTTCTAATCTTTGATCAGGTGACCATTTTTTACATGAGTACAACCTTGTTTAAATTTTATAATATTTCTTTTAGCATCTTTATTTCAATAACAATGAGCATAGAATATCATACCTTGGATTTCATTTGTATTCTCAAGCAAAAAAATTATTAATTTATCACATGTTTCTTGAGAAAAACTAATTGTTATGAAATGCAGTTGTCGGTTCCTAATACATCTTTCTCTCTCGACTATCGGTAAGTATTCTATCTGAAAATAAACATGAGAAATGTCAAAACCTTTGTAGAAAAAGAAACGATATGTGTTACTTGTTTTTATATTTTTGTTTTTTATGAAATCAACAAAATCGGTCTTCTCTACAGTAAAAGTAAAAACTTACCAAAGAAACGAAAAAAAAAAAAAATGTAAATCAAAATAAGAAAATCAAACCGATATGTACAATGGTGATTTGAAATCTGATTATTGCATGAAGTGTTTTGGGTAACGCCCATTGATAGGGGCTTTAAGGATATTCCCATCAAGATTTTCTAATAAAAATGAATTATTTCCCTCTAAAGCCACGATCCTGAAAGGTCCAAACCATATGTGATCGAACTTGTTGTGCTTCCCTGTGTCTTATTTTCTAGCATCCCACTTCAAAACTAGGTCACCAGGGAGAAATTCTCTATCTTTAGTTTTTTTATCAAACAAGGCTTTCATGTTATCTTGATATTTCTGAAGTCTCTCGTACACCTCAGACCTATTTTTTTGGACTTCAATCAACTGGTTTATTCTTCTGGTAACATCATTGGGATCTTCCTTCGTGTCTTTCCAAAGCTTCATCATGGGCAGAGCGAGATTTATGGGGAGAACTACATCAGTACCGTACACCATTTGGAAAGGAGACATTCTGATTGACTTATTAGTGTCGATTCGATTTGTCCACAAAGCACATTTCAAATGAGCATGTCAGGCTTTCTTATTTTCAGTCAGCACCTTTTTTATTATGGTGATTAAGCTCTTATTTGATAACTCGAATAATCCATTTCCCTGAGGGTAGTAGGTTGTGGAATGTCCTAGTACAATGTTGTACTTTTGACAAAAACTGACCATCTCCATGGATTTGAAGGCTTGGGCATTATTCATAACTATCTTCTGAGGAAAGCCGAATCTTGATAAAATGTTTTCTTCTAAGAAATTGATCACAACTGAGTCTGTAGCATTTCATGTTAGAATGGCCTCCACCCATTTAGTGAAATAGTATGTAGCGGTTAAAATCCATTTATGTTGTGCACTTGATTATGGATGGATCTCTCTAATAAAATCTATACCCCATTATTGAAATGGAGCTTATGTTTTGACTAGAATCAAGGGTAGAGCGGGAAGCTTTTGTTTGCCTGAGAATAGTTGACAGAAATTACAAGCTCTAACTTTAGCATTCACGTCAGTAAATAATTTTGGCCATTAGTATCCCTCCCTCAGGATTTTGTAATTCGTTTCCCTCCTGGCGTGGTGTCCTTCACACACTTCTTCATGAAACTCATTTATGACATCATCTATTTCGGATTCTATTAGACATCTTAGTAAAAATCCTAGGGGGTATTTCCAATATAGTTGATTGTCAATGATGCAGTATTTTACCACGTGCAGCTTCAACATTCTCGCCTTAGAAGGATTCATATCACTTGGGAACTGAAGAGTCAAGAGGTATGAAACTATGTCACCATACCAAGCCGAGGAAGAAAACTTGTCTTGGATCTGTCTTGTAGGTGGTTGGTCATCAAGCTCTTATATATATGGAAAGTATTTGTGGCATTCCAGATGGTTTATTTTTAGTGCCCTGAATTTTGATTCGGCCAATAGTTTTTCCAGGCCTTGACCTTTGACGAGTTTAGTCGGTTTTACCTCAAGATTGAATTCCTGGATCTTGGCTAGCCATCGGTCCCTCCTTCCATCGCTATCCAGTTGAACCAATATATATTTAACAAAGTTGGTTGGAACGTAGGTAATTATTCTGGAATGTAGCACATAGGTCCTGAAAGCTTTGAGGACTTTCACCATTGTGTATGCCTATTTTCCAGCATATCATATCTCAACTCGACGTCTCTAAGGATTTTACTGAAAAATCCTATCGGTTGCTTGAAACCTACGGCGTTCTTCTGTAAGAGCACGTCTACGATAGTATGTTCGGATGCGAATGAAAATATCAAGAACTCCTTCATGTAGTCTAGACTGGCTAGCACTGGTGATTCTCCTATCATTTTCATGGTGCGTTTGAAGGATTCTTTAGCTTCAATCGTCCATTTGACCTCGTTGTCTTTTTTCAGCATATCTGTAATTAGTTTAACAATTTCAACGAAATTTGGAATAAATATTTTTTTTTAAATTATTTTTCCTATAAAAGACTAGATTTCCTTTATGTTCCTAGGAATATTGATCGTGTCTATAGCTTCAACTCTTTTCATATCAATTTTTATTCCTTCTCTAGATACTATGTGACCTAAAAGTTTAACTTCTTGCAATGCAAAATGGGATTTCTTAGGGTTGAGTGACAAACCAAATTTTATGCATTTCTTGAATGTATGTTTGAGGTGTACAAGTGCTCTGCATCTTAATTAGAAAAAATAGTTAAATCATCAAGATAAATAAAGAAAAACTTATCTCTCTCACCGAAAAAGGCTATGTCCATTTCTCATTGGAAAGTGGCCCCTACGTTCATCAGACCAAAAGGCATTTTATTGCACATGAAAGAACCCCATGGAGTGGTAAACGCAGTTTTTTATTTGTGATCTTCATGGACCGCAATTTGATTATAACTTGAAAATCCATAAATCATAGACATTATGTTAGCCCCAACCACTTTTTCTAGAACGTAATCCATTTTAGGGAGGGGATAATTGTCTTTAAGGGATGATCTGTTTAGGTTCCTGAAATCCACGCAAAGTCTGATTTGACCGTTATTCTTTCTGACTAGAACTAATTTGGCTACCCAATCATAATTCTTGAGTGGAACAATAATTTTTGCATCAAGGATAATTTTTAACTCTTTCTATTACAGGCAAGAATATAGGGTTTATCTATCTGAGTTTCTGCCTAAAAGGTTTGATGCTTTGCTTTAAAGGGATTTTATGTTTGATGACAATGGTATCATAAGTTTTCAATTCGTCGTAATTCTAAGAAAATACATATTTGTATTTTTTGAGTAGCTCAGCATACTTACTTTTCATTTTGGGTTGAAGGTATTTAGATATTTTGACCAGTTTAGGATTTTCCTTAGTGTCTATATCACAATCTTCAACTTCTTCGAGCTGAGATTGCAAGGTAGACTTTAGGGGTATGTTGTCCTGATCAAATAATATTTCTAAGGGGATCGGACCTTTAGGGATATGATTGTTTTTCAAAACCAACATGTGATGGTTAGAGATCTTATCTTGGAACCTCTGAGGATATTCATCTTCCGGCATGATCTAAGTAGGGTCATTCTGATTTTCCTGGTCGATGTGTGTTTCAGAAAATTCATCCACCATTTCTAGAAATTGCTTAATCTGATCATCGTCTTCGAAGACCTTCCATTGTTGAACATTATTTGGTATTGAAGGCCTATGTCTCATTTCTATGTGATATTTTAACTTTAGGACATTAGGTGGCATGAAAGTAGCAGTCGCTTTCGCTAGAGCGTCAGCTTGTTGATTTTCTTCCCTGGGCATGTGATGAATATTAAACGATGAGAAAAAGTTTTCTATCAAATCCCAAGCACAGTTCCTATATGACCTTAGCCTTGGATATTTGGCTTGATATTGTTGCCTTATCGTTTTTACAATTAATTATGCTTCACCGTAAACTATTAGATTTTCAATTTTCAATTTCCTGGTAGCCTCTAATCCTAAGACGAGAGCTTCATACTTGCATCCATTATTTGTATAGTCAATGTCCCATTGTAATATGTATGATAAAGGAATAATGAATTCATCTCCAGGTTCCACAAACAACACCCCAGCTCCTGCTCCTTCCCAAGACGAAGCACCATCAAAAAACATTTTCCAAAATCCTATATTATTTACATTTTTTTTTTTTTTTTGTAAAATTTCTTCTGTACATTCATTGAAACCATCAACATTTGATAATATACAGTTTCCTATATCCTGATCGGCGACATATACCGGGTAATTATTTGGTTTATGTGGGTCACTTACAATATATTCCAATCTTGTCTCTCTGTATAGACGTGTGAACCGTCCACCGAAAATCGTGATCATAGAATACGTCATGTCTAGTTGAAGTGATCCTCCAAGTTTGGCACCCTAAGACCTGCATAGAAACATGCCATACTTTGTCGGAACATCGGAAACAACTACATCCATAAGAATTCTCTTTACAGGAATCTGTGCAAGATTAACCACCAAATATTTTATCATACCAAGACATTTAACTTTTCTTGAATCAAAAGAATACAGATCTCAGTATGGTCTAGTAACCTCAAGACCTAGTTTTTTCATAATAACTTTAGACATTAAGTTGTGAGATGATCCAGAATCTAGCATACAGTTATGGAGTAGGTGATCATGCACAATTAGCGTAATATAAAAAGGAGCGACAGAATCTTTGGAATTTTCAATATGAGAACCAAACATTATAGTAGGTTTATCATCTTCTAAATTAATATCATTTGCATGAATTTTAGCATCCGAAAAATTTATCATCTTGGAAATTTGCTTTCTATACATTGGATTTTTTGCTAGTTCGACCAGAGGTACGGGAATTTTGATTTTGTTAATTTCATTTTCCAGATTGAAAATTCCAATTGTCCTTTCAGCTTCTCTAGTTGAGATTTTTGCTTCTCTTTTTTTGGGCATGTTAGTCTCGTCGCTTTTGTTTCGGCTATTCTTGTTTTGGAAGCTTGCATTTCAACTGTTTTTTCTTTGGAAGCTTGCATTTCAACTATTTTTTCTTTGGCAGCTTGCATTTCAGTTGTTTTTTTTTTGGCAGCTCGGGTTTCGGTGGATGGTTGAACTGCCTCATTCATTTTACTTCTCGAAAAGATCTTCTTTGGTGGATCAGTTGTATATTTTTTTATCTCTAGGCCTTAAATTATATTTCTTTTGAAGATCGGCCATTATAGAGTTGGTGATTCCTTGATAATCAGACTCTCCTAGATTATTTATGCTTTCCTCATTTCAACACAGGGGTTCTTGGTTTAAATATCTTTTGTAATCCCATATAGTTAGGTGAGGTTCTCGTTTATGATCACTCATATTGTTTATATCTTCATCTAACCCCTCATAGTCTTGCATATCATCACTTTGCATGAATGTTTCTATTTTAAAGGGGGTTTTGATCTTTTGGTCTTCGTTTTTCACTTGTCTCTGTTGGATCTGGGGATTAGGATTCCTTTTGAAATCTCTTCTAGAAAAAGGATCGGGATTAACTTGGTCTAGTTCCATTCTAGATATTTTGTTTGATAAATCTTTGATTATCTCAACCATGTCATCCATTTTTTCCTCCGAGGACCTCCCAAATCCGGAGGGTCCTGCTTGTTCTCTGAAGCGTTTGGTTTCCTTGGTTTTTGTCTCAACCTTGGATTTTAGTTTACTTGATTCCATCATATTCAAATCGATTTATATGGCATCGTCATGCATCCCCGAGAGGGTAGCATATATCCTTTCCCTTAAAAGTAGGGAAAATTCAGGCTCAAAAGCCCCTGCGAAAGTCACTTTAGCAACGGGTTATGGGGGTTTAACTTCTACTGGAATCTTATGATAGAGTTTGTTAAACCTCTAGGTGAATTCTAGGACTGACTTGGAATTCTTTTTCCTCAGAGCCCCAAACTCCGTCAAATAGTACAAGTGGTATTTCTTTTCCCCCCACTGTCTTAAAAATGTGTTTTCTAACTCATCATAAGACCTTACGGAACCTACTTGGAGCCCCCGAAACCAGATTCTTACTTTTCCTTTGAAAGTTTGCACTAAAATTCTCAAGTAAACATCTTCATTCTCAATACCGAGGATATCATCGAATTGGTTGAAAAATTTTATGTGCTCTGTGGCAGTTAAATCTCCTTCTCCCGTGAATTTTGGTAATTTCTTCATATAATTTTCAGGTAAATCGTGGAGAACGGGAGGGAGGAACAAAGGAGTGTATCTGGATACTACCTTGGCAAAAATCCTAGGGGGTGGAGGTGGTCCTTGATCACCTCCTCCTCCACCTCCTCCCGCACCACCTCTAGTGCCACCTCCTCCGGTAGCAGCCATTGAGAATCTAGGGGATGAAATTCGGGAATTATAGAGCGGATTTTAAAAAACATGTAGTGACCCTTTGGCTACCTCAGGATTAGGAGAAGGAGGTTTTGGAAACTGATTATTAGGAGACAAAAAAACTGAAAAGGTGGGAAAATGGAAATGAGGACTGGGTTCTTCGGACTTAAAGGATATATAAACAGGAGAACCAACAAAAGTTGAATCAGGGTATGAGGTATACTCCTCAGAGTTTTGGGGGACCGAAACCTTTACTTTGGGGACCAACGGAGTATTAATAAAAGAGGGTATCAAAAGGGATATTTTACCTTCACTAGTAAAGGGGGAATTCGAATTGGTCTCGTCTTTTATCTTAGGTAAAACCAGCTTGGGATTTATGGTTTCAGCTTCAAGTTTATTAGTTGATGTATCTCTGAAGTGGCTTTGTGTGTAACCTTCTTTCGAGAATGACTGTTGAAGTGGAACCTTAGCATTAGTTTGCACAATTTTGGGTTGGTAAACCTTACTTGTGGATGCAGTAGTCTTCTTGATCTATCCCCTTATTTTTAATATATTTTCAAGATTGGATATAGGCGTAGTCTGTTGATCGTCTAGATTCTTCCTGGTCTTCTTTCTACCGAAGAAGCATGGAAGAAAAAAATCAACTTAATTCCAATATGGCCTCTTGGAATGTATCTTGATCTGCATTTCCCTCTCTCTCCCTAATATTAATGTTATTTAGAGAATGGTCTACCGCTCGATAACATCTTTGAATAGCTTCTACTTTAGTAAAAAGGTTTTGTTGGGATAATTCTAGCCTCTTGTGTACCTCCAATGCCTGGGCTTGGAAAACTGCCATATCCACTGTCGTGCTCTCAGTCAATTTTATTTTAGCCTATAGTTGTTTGACCAAATCTCCCTATTGAATGGCTAGTTCTCTACTTGCCTGTGGATTTTTATGAATTTCATCAAGATTGATTTTGAGTTGTTGAATTTCATGTCTGTCACAAGCTCTGATCTGCTCAAAACCCTTATTCATCTCATTTCTAACCTCTTGTTTTGTGGCCTTCATCTGGCTTTGCAACTGCCTTGCAAATTGATCTCTCTGCTTCAATTGTTCTACTATATTCCTAACTGAATATTGATTTGTCGTGGCAAAAGCTCCCAATGAGCTTGCCATTATCGTGGAGAATTTTGCCTCCTCTAAGGCATGTCCATCATATAGAACTCTATGTCTCTTGACAATTGCACCCTCCTTTTGGTGCATTTCTCTTTTTACTATATCCCTCCTCTTCTTGTTGAAGAAGAAGTCGAAAGGGGGAGTTTCTTCAACCAAAATAGGAGTAAGGTATTCTATAAATATGACTTCATCATTTGGGTTCCCCTAATTAGATTGTAAAGGTGTGACTGATTTGATAGGGTTGTCGATCTCGGTGGATGGTTGTTACCTTGTTGTTTTAGTAGTTGATTTGTCTAGTGTGGATGGTGATTTTTCTTACCCCTTTTTTATCAAAGCTTCAACTTGAGATTTTGTATGATCATCTCATGGATTTGTCAATGCATTATCACCCTTCTGTGTCAAAACCTCAGTTTTTTCCAAATTTTCTTGAGCATCCTATTTACTATAGTTCCCTATTTCTAAAATCTAGGTCACAACCTTCTGTGTAGCTAGAGATGTCGAGGTGTCTCCTTGTAGGACTTTAGGTAGACTATTTCTTCGGTGTCTTTGAAAATTATAAAACTTGGCTAATTTGTCTAGAGCCATAGTATGAACTCGACTCAACACTTCCTGATAAGATCTTTCTCCTCAGAATATGTCATCTTGTGGGGAATCTTCAAGCTCATATCTCTTTAGATTTTAAAGAGCCATGTGATTTCCCATGATCTTCTGGGGATCATGTTTATTGAATTCAATATTAACAATTTTAATGTCTTCTAGGGCCACGCCCTATACCTTTGAGTGGTCGAAATCTAACAGTGAGAACATACCAACCTACAAAGGAAAGGTGGGCCATACCTTTTTCTGCATTGCCTTTAGTTCCTTATTGATTCCCCCTAACACAGTTTGATGTGCTACCTCTCAGCACACCAATCGATCTGGTAGAAAAATTGGTAAGGCATGAGGAGGAACAGAACATCTAAAAACCCTGATATAAGAGAAATGTTCCTCAATGTACCAATCCGCTTTCTTTCCCAGTTTGGTCACTATCTTGTCTGAAATCCTGGGAGGTGGGAAACCATATATAGTGATATGCATTGGCACCACCACATAGTTGCATATTTCGTAGAAGAAATATTTTTCTTTATCCTACCACAACTTGGAGTGATAGAAATTTATTGGTCCAGCGCTGGTCGAAGTACAACTCCGTCCCATCAAAGGAAATGGCGTCATAAAACAAATGACATCCATAGTGTATGTTGACATGTAAAATGGGGTAGGTTTCCCTTTGGCTTTCAATGACTGATATTCTATGATTTTCCTGACCAAATTGTCCGACAATGTTTTGTCCCAATCGAAGGAATACCCCTCTACTATTGTATGCATGATTGGTACCCATGGTAATAAGAAATGAGCAGAGTTTTCCTTCCCGAAAATTCTACATAACATCATGGCTACATACATCATGTGAGGTTATAATGATGCAATAGCATATATGCCATGGGTGTCTTCTCTAAATTTCTCAGGACGTAAGCACCAATCCTTGATCAAGTCAGGTAAGTTCTTTCCATATTGTGTGCATTCTTTTTTGTCGAAGTTCATTAGGAAAGTGGAATTCTAAATGTAATTGGCAACTGAGGATAATTTGTACATTACCTGGAAAATCTCTGGTTGGAAATACCCAACTACAATTTTTTGTGAATTGCAGATGCTCCTGGTCGAGAGGTCAATGTTCTCTAGTTCCCAACCAATCATATCATTATAAGGCATGATCCTAGGTCGCGTTTCTATTTTATGCAGCTTTGATTGAGCAACATATTTGTATCTTGTAGCTTGGGTTTCAGTCACCTCGTCGCCCAAATCATCTGGGAAGCTGATCAATTCATATTGTAGAATATCAAATACCTGTTTCTATATTTTCATGGTATCTATGGTTCTAGGTGAAGTGTCTGAGAGAACATCGGTGTTCGGGCTCGAGCTTTCACTAGCCACTTTAACTAGTTTTCGTGGAGCCATGATATCACGAGCTCATAACTCTATTACCTGTTACAAGAAATGCGCAAACTTCTTATTTTGCTCAAACTTTCTTTTTTGCGAGATTGCTATTAGAATTCAAACTCCAACATAGTTATTCACCTTAATTGCATCGATTTTATAAATACCTTTACATACGATGTATTCACTTTCCTTAATGAAAATATTTAGGCGGTGATCTGCGATATTATTTGGAATCATTGCCATAGATCTGTTATTAATGCCATTAATGTTTGGCGGTTCGCGATCGGGAGGTTGTATAGATTAAATTTGAATTTACCCGAACTATGATTCAATGAAAAATTAACACGAGATAATAGTGTTTAACCCGTTAACTAATCATGTTTAACCTTGATTCTTTTCAGGCTTTCGGACCTCAGGATATTCGATAATAGCTTGAGATATGATTTCTGAAACTCGAAATTGCACAAGGATTAATTAATTTCTAATTGTATTTGATCTTTAATTAATCCTTCTTAATGCTTAAGGCATTTCGGGAGTTCGCGCTTCGTAAATTTAGAATATGATAGATGGTGAATGACCGAACTCCGAAAGAGAGAAATTACTATTTGATTTTTCAATTGGGTTTTAGTTTCTTTTTAGGTATTTATCATTGCATGTGTTATAAAATTAACCTTATAGACGCTTTGACTGGCCACTACTCGTAATGATGTGTCAAATATTAGAAAGGTATACGTGTACGATGACTAAGACCCTTTGAACACTTTTCGGATATCAGGACTTTGGAGTTGCTACATGGTGAAATGCCCAAAGCACGAAACTCTGAAGCCCGAAACATAGAAGCAATCTCTAGAGGCTTGACCTTCTTAATATTCAGGTGGCTCCAAAACATTCGGGAAAAAGGGATTGTTTGATCGATGGGAAAATTGGATTGAAAATGGACCTCGTGTACACCTTAAGGTTAAAAATGAAAAATTATTTATCGCTTGGAGATCGACTTCTGAGATGAAGTAAAAGGAATAGTGTAAATCTTCAAGCTTATAGTTTTAAAATTGTTCCAACATATAGGAAATCATGTGAACTTAGAGAGTCAACAACCCATACGGGCGAAGTAGGTTGATCACACTCCATATGAGGATGGAGGTGCTAACTGGTATCAACAGATGCTGATGGGATCTCTTGATCAACAATTTCGACTGTGATGAGTAGCATACTAGATCCATAAGATTCCACATCCTCGGGATGAGGTGACACCCAAGGATAGAAATACTTGAGGGATCCATTGTTAAATAAATATATCATATTGATTGGAACAATATTCATAGTAGAAGGTGGTGGGGGAAGGTGAAATATTCTGATGAGTGAAGGATATTTAAAAATATCTACACCTATGCTCATATAATATTGTTGGTGATCTGGATTTATGAGTGGAACAAACTGACTAACAGACTGAATACAATAACACATAGATAAAGAGAAAAACAACATATATCTAGTGAACAATAACTTCTATTGAATAAATGAAATAGCCTGAAACTGTAAAATTGCATAACTGAAACCAAATTGCTCGAATGGTGGTATCTATCTCAGAGAAGAGATTTGGTTGCTATGCACATCCATCTGAGAAGAATGATTACAATGAGGCTCCAGAGGACTTTTTAAAATTACTCATGAATTCCAAAACCCTAGACATCCGAAAACCTAAATCTAAGAGATGAAACGCCAAAAGCTATGTGGGCCCCGCTGGGTAAGTTGGTACCTCAACTTCCCGAGGTCGTAACTTTTGCATACGACCTCCATTTAGGCGCATGATATCCCATTGGAAAGGTTTTTTCGAGGACTACACATAATGTCATCAAATTTTGACTATGTCTACAGTATGACCGTGGCAAGCCAAAAAACATTGTTTAGGGCCCCAAAACGGCCCTCGAAGTATAGAAAGATTTGTTGACATGAAAACTTTCAAAATAAGCCAGTTGGATTAAGTGTAAATACACCAATATCCACCTGGAATATTTGTAGGGATTCAAACAGCCCTAGAAGTGTACAACGTGGTGAACTAAAAAATTTCAAGAGGAGCTAGTTGGAATAGGTGGGTGGCCACCAATATCCACCTGGATTAGTTGGGTATCACCAAAAAAGGGTACATTACACCTCGCATTGGATCCAAGGTATGGGGTACAAAACATGATTTTATTGATCATCACTATTTTCCCTTGATGAGGTAAGCGTAAGACCGTAAATACCTATGAGACAAATGAAGTCATATTTTAGAACCAAGTGTGTTTGAGTAACAATTTGTACTCAATAGGGGCATCGATGACCTCCACAACAACAAAGACAGTATTACCACCTAACTCAATGGGTAAGGCAGTGATTATCCCATGGGGATAGAACATATGTCCATGGAATGATTTCAACAATGTTGTAGAAGTGTCAAGCTTAGGAGATCCAAGGGCCTTCCAAAAAGACATAGATATGATACAAGTGGAGACTCCTTCATCAATCATAGTGTGAAGGAATTTGTTTCCCATCGTTCTCACTTTGAAATGGATAACAATTTTATGGGAAAGGATATGGTTAAATGGATCATAATCAAAGGTTATCAAACTTGACTCTGAGGGATCAACCCCACCTATGGCAGACAACAAGTATTTCACTGTATAGGGAAGCTTTGGATAATTTCAAGCGCGGACATGGAAGAGGGTGCCTGGGATAAGTCTTCCACATTATTGTAGTTATGGATGGCCTGTGTATTTGGATTTTGTGTCATTCATCAAAGAACGCCCTTCATAGGGTGAAGAAGTGTGTCAAAGGATGGATTCTCAATCTAAAGAGGGCCACTGGGTTGGGAAGAATATGTCGATTCATGAATAGCATGAGTAGGCTCAGAATTTTCATAGTTCTTGGCTCGATTATGCAATTTGATCATCTAGTCACACATGAAACTGTGGAATTTGAGGAAGACCCATCATGTTGAGGGGTACCTTCCATGCCTCCTTATGGAGGGGCAATATTTGTTTCAACCATGTGTTGAGGTTGAGGGGGAAAAGGATGAGTTAGGAAAGTGGGTTGTTGGGGGCCTGTTTGCTTATCCAAATACCCATGGATATTATCCTTTCTAGAACAATGATGAGTAGGGTGGTACTCCCCACAAATCATGTAGGGCAACCAACTCTTCTTATTCTCTTTTGCACCCCCTTCATTGTTTTGGGAGGGAGCATTCCCTTGCTTTGTGTTGGAATTTTTATTTTTATTCATCTTCTTCTTTCCTCCAGGTTGTTGAGGATTCTTTGGTTGCATGGATTGCACTAAATTCACCTTGGAGGTATGAGTGGGGACTATTTCATTATTATCATTAGAACCAGTAGTTAATGGTTTTGACAAGATAGACGTGTGACCCATCTAGACAGCTAACTAGTTCATAGAGGCATCGGAAACAAAACCCACCACACCATCGACATGGTGTCCTAAGTTTTTATTTTTAGGATCTGTCAATGGCCTAGGAGCATGTGATATAATATGATAAAGAGTTCCCTACTAAGAGTAAATCAAATCCAAGTGTTTGGAACACATGATGGCTTGCTCCTCGGTGTCCACCATGACCATAGCCATGTATTTGGAAATGGGTGGTAGGAGGGACTTTGTGAACCACTACATTAGGATTTTGTCTAAAATATAGGTCCTTATAATCCTACGTCTTTGCCTCCAATCATGTATATGATCATAAACGTGAGTAGCAATATCATGTCGTAGAGATGTCAATAGATTTGTTCCAATATCACATCGTATGGGAAATTGGTAATGCATTCAAAATGCCATCTCCAATTTGTTAAAACTATTGAAGGAAGTACCTTCTAAGTCAATGTACCATTTTACAACACTTCTAGTCAAGGATGTTTGGAAAAGACGTAGCCTCACACTAGCATCCATAAAAGAATTGGATTAACACCATAAATGATCTGCCATTATATACATGGAGGGGTATTCTCTCAGTTTTCCATCAAATTTGGGCATGCCTGATGGTAGCTTCGTAGGAATGACCGACCATGAAGAGTTGTGGGAAATAGGGTCCTTTTACAAACATGCCAAATCAGGAAAGTATTGCATTGCAAGGAAATGAAACAACATATGAGAAAATGAATATTGGGAGGAAAATTATGTTCATGAAGTCCCAAATGAACCTTGTGGTCCCCCTATGTTTTTGTTGTCGGAGGGTCATGGTGTTCTAGAAGGGTAAATTCCCCCAGGGATGGTGGAACTTCTAGGAGAATGATTTCTCCTAGGAATAGATGTTCCCCCAAGGGGATTTCTCTCGGAGGTAGGTGTAGACCCAAAAAGAAAAGTATTCATAAACTTAGTCCCATGAAATAACCCCCCAAGACCAAAGGTACTAATAAAGGGAAAGCCTCCCCATTGTGAAAAATTTCCCCCAAGATACATGCCCCTAGGGAAAGGTGTGTTAACCCATGGGAATTTAAACCCTCCTGACATACTACTTCCCCCATCCTAACTAGGGACAACCCCAAAACCACTAGTAAAATTCCATCAAAAAGGTAAACCAACACCTATCAATTTCGAGTCGCTCATAGAAATGGTGGATGTGGAAGGAACTTTGTTGCCCATGCTAAAACCAAGGCTCAACCCCCACCGAAATAATATCCATATGTAGGAATCAAAATGTATGGGATGGGCATAGGAATGCTCAATATAATAACGGATGGAAACAAAGGTATGACCAGTACGAAGAAGAGAACCCATGATTAATAGTGGAATAATGATATGAAGGACAATGAATTTTTCAGGTAAACTATCCTATATGGATATTTCTTGTCATTCCATTTCCGGTGGTATGTGGAAATTCACATAAATCCTCACTGTTAGAGAGTTATGGCCATGAGAAGTTGGAGACCCTAGGTTTGGGTAATGGACCCAAGTTTGTTTGATGGATAATGGTAAACGTTATGATATATTTTCATATAATACTATTCTATATGGATAGTACATGTCATTCTATTTCTGGTGGTATGTGGAACGTCACATAACTCCTCACGGTTTGAGATTTATAGCCTTACGAAGTTGGAGGACCCTCATATGTCATCTAGAAGCCCCAAAAGGTCAAAGTAGTCAAAGAGGTTTAAGAGATTTTAAAAGGTAAATAATAAAGTGAATTAATGAGTGTATTATAATTCAAAGTGAATACAAAATAAATTATTTCAATAATAAATTTAATGGATAAATTAGAAGTG
>JZKD02S2013038.1:327362-337598 GCA_000966675.3 Picea glauca
CATCTAGAAGCCCCAAAAGGTCAAAGAAGTCAAAGTGGTTTAAGAGATTTTAAAAGGTAAATAATAAAGTGAAGTAATGAGTGTATTATAATTCAAATTGAATACAAAATAAATTTAATGGAAAAATTAGAAGTGGGTTAACCCTAAAATAAGGAAAGTGGGGACAAGTGATCTAGAAGATGTTTTTAAGGAAGCTACTTGGAGAGTATAAATAAGAGGCAAGGCTCTCTCATTTTAATCACACTTGAGCATATTGAATATCTATAGGTATATGAGGTAATCAAGGATATCTAAGCCGAAATTATGAGGGAAGGTGAAGAAAAGAAGGCCGAAATGCAAGGAAGGATAAATTCTTTTGATGGTGCTTTCTAAGGTATGTTATTTAAAGGTCATCTCACCATTTTTTCTATAACTTTGTTTTTATAATGATTCAGACCCCAAAATTGTTATTCCATTGAGAAAAAATATCCAAGTATCTGTTGTAAAAAAATCATCTTGTGGGTCATTGTATTTTTGGAGTTACACTCCGTGGAAAATAGGGTTTGTGGCTAGTCCTGAAACTAATCAAAAACAGGTGTTTCGAGTAAAAAATTCATAAATTCTTCATAACATATAAAAATTTAGTAAAACCAAATGTGTTGGTTAGGGTACATTTTTAATTATTCTTTGTAATAGTTTTAGATCAATTCAACAAATATTCCATGTGGGGCACGCTCTACAAGGTCTCTCTCTAGAATAAGCCGGAATTCAGCAAGGTATGCCATTTTTACTATAACGCCTTTTCTGAGAGGATCCAAGTAGTGACCACCTGGAGGAATTGCATAAAACACAATGAAGAACATTGTGTATCAGTTTTAGGTATTTATACATTACATGTACAAAGTTATAATTACTTCAAGTTAGGGTTGTTGACTAATTCAAAACTAGGCATGTCAGACTAAAGAAAAGTTTGATGAAAATGCTAGTCTCTTGTTGTTGAAGTTACAGAAGGTTTACAGGAATGTTATAATATAAACTAGGTCTATTATAGAGATACAAATCAAATTTGGATGATGAAATTGGTGAGGGATTTTGGTTGAGGTACATGTTGAGTACATGGTTGAGACAAGTAGTTGATGAGTTAGCACATACATGAGGTGTATAATTGATGATGTTGATACATATTGATGATTCATAGTTGATGAGTAGTTGAAAAATGATTGGTACATACTTGGTACATGGTTGGATGCACTTGTTTATGGTACAGGTTGATTACAGGTTATTTGGTACAGGTTGGTGCAAGGTTGATGCACTTGTTTATGGTACAGGTTGAGGTACAGGTTTATGCATGGTTGATGCATGGTTCAGATTTATTGGTACAGGTTTACAGAGGTATATATCACAATGCTAGTTTGGCAGTGGTTCCATCATTCTACTTCTACTTCAGGGTGGAAGGATGGGGCAAGGACAGGTGGTTGTAGCCACCTTCCAGTTGTAGCCGAAGAACATAGGGGGTTGTATCCTCCTTCTGGTCGTAGCCAGAGATTTGGGGAGTTGGATCTTCCCTCGGGTTGTAGCCTGAGAAACTAGGGGGTTGGAGCCTCCTTCCAGTTGCAGCTGGAAAACAAAGGCAGCTGGTGCTTCCAATGAATGTAATTCTTCAAGACATATAAGAAAAATCATTCTATGGTTTTCTCCCCATTTGGGTTTCCACATAAAACACTGGTGTACTGTGTATGTGTATGTTTATTCATTTCTTCATTGCTTATTTACTCTACAGTTATTGGATGATAATTCTTCATTGATATAACACTTAAATTATATGGTTAAAAAGGATTAAATTGTTCTATTACTGATTCACCCCCCCTCTGTGTAATCCAACACTCCCTACATTCCCCGATGCGACCTTTTTCTTGACTCATGTGTTAGAGGATCTTCATGAGACATCGGTTGCAAAAATCGGTTTTCACTCTTTAATGACTCTAGGTTTCATTTTGGTGTCCTTGAAGAGTTTACTCTGCAATCCTATTCCAAGTCCCTAAAACTAGCTAATGTTGGTTCACTAGAAAAGAAAATATTCTAATTGATTTTAATTTATGAATCTTTTCTTAAGGTTGTTTTTATGTCAAAGGGAAACAAATGAAACTTTTATGGTATTTACTCTTGACCAAACCAAAGCAATGCAAAAATAACAATGCACTTGTTTGATTCGATGAATTCTATCTATGGGAGGGAAAAGAGATATTTTTTTTTAGACACTTCAAAATGCAATCTCAAACACCAAGCAACCATGCCAACAATTCTTATCCAAAATTCTTTAAAAGAACTCAAACCAAACACTTCACTAATGCACAATTTGTTCCTAATGCTTCAAAAGCTTCTAAGCATGAAAATATTTGTTTGTTTATTTTTCCATATATAATGAAAAAAAATATTAATCTAATCAAGAACATGATATGCAAATGGAAAACCAACAAGCAAGGACTGTAGGAAATTGGTAGTGATGCTGAAAATCCCATTCCAATGTCTCTACAAGAATCTCACCCAAAACTCACTATGGATGTAGATCTAGAAATGAACACTAATCACAAGATGGTAAACAAACCAAATGCAATCAACAAGGGACACTACCATATCTAATCATATTTGTTGGGTGCACTACACAAATTCAATGGATTACTAGACAACAATCAAGTGTATGCAAGAAATCCATTCAAGCCACACAAACACACTTCAAACCGGAATTGAAGAAAAAATATGTGACGAAAGGACTCAATAAAAGACAAGATATACTAGCATAGACCAATCATATGCCTCTGGGATCAAATAAATTAGATCTGACCACAAAAAATCGATAACTATGTAATTTTCCCAATTTACAAGGATCATTGTTGTTTGTAGGACCTGCAACAAGCGACTCATCGTTGGACACTATTAGTGCAACAAGCGACTCGTCGTTGGACACTATTAGTGCAACAAGCGACTACTGCAAAAAAATTTAAGAAAGAAATATCTGTCTCAAATCTGTTGGATCTGAGAGATTAAAACTCTAAGAGAGTAATAGGGAAGACATAAACTAACACAAAAACAAAAAAGGAGGATAATTGGCAAGGGATTTTAAACTAGAGAAGAATTAAAGAATCTTCTCCAATGGAGTCGGTAGATCAGTTATCAAGAAAATCTTAAAGGTGGATAGAAATATCTCCCTAGGATATACCTATTGATCCTAGATAGATAGAGGGATAGATTTCTATGGTTTTCCTAGCTCTAAAAAAACAAAAGTAAATTTATACCAAGAGGGGAGAGAATGACATACCTTACTTCTGAAGGTTGTCCTTATATGTCTTGGATATTGCAGATATTGAGTTCCAGCTCCACTCCTTGAAACCTAATCCTTGCACACAAGCAAAAAACAAACAACAATCTACTTCTTCCCCTAGTGTTATAAATTACCAATTTAATTCATATATAAACCTATCTATTCATTACAATATCATATCTTAAACATTCATGAACATAACACAAATATTTATGGGGAAAACCAATGATCTGCTATCTCAAAATGAAAAGAATATATTAACCATCATACCTTTAGTGTATATGCATCATCCTTGGCCCCTTGATCCTTACTCCTCCTCATCTTCTTAATCAAACTAGTAAATCTAATTGTGGTTGTGGTAGATGGAGAACCACCTCTATATTTGGACAACATAACTTTGTAAATGGTTCTTCCTTCTCATGCTCAAGAATTTCCTTCTTTATATAGATCCTTGGAAGATGCTTGGGAGAGGTTATATATATTCTAGAGACCAAAGGATACTTGAATTGTGTGAGTTCAAAGACTCATGTCACGAAGAACCAACTCATCCCTCACTTGCCTATTTGAAACTCTATGAATCTAGAAAGTTGTAGAGGGCATCGTTGGTTGTTGATCTGGATTATTTTCGGCATGAAATGAGAGCAAAGATATAATAAAAAAATGTATAGAGATATCTCAGATATCCAATAATATAACATAAATGTATCAGAGATGCAACCATAAACACAGAGATACAGTAATACACAATTTTATATTAATGAGAGAAAATGTACAAAGACTGTAAAAATGCAAAGTGAAAGACTCGCTAGAATGGTGGCAACTTATCTCTGAGAAGAGATGTGTCCGCTACTCGCATTTGCAAGGAGATGATTTTACAATGAGGCTCAAAAGGCATTTTTATCATAAATAAAATCCAAAACCCTAACCCCAGAAGATGAAAAGCCAACAGTTTTGTGGACCCTGTTTTGGGTAGTTTGGTGTATCAACTTCCCGAGGGCGTAACTTTGGCATACAATCTATGTTTGGGGCACACAATAGTTTGTTGGAAAGGTATCATCGAGGAGATTCATTTTGGGGGCTCAATGAGAGCATTTGGATATCATTGAGAATCTCAATCCCTAAAAACCATCATTTAGGCCCTCAAAATGGTCGCAGAAGTTAAAAACTGCTAAAAATATTAAATTACCAAAATTGTCAGAAAAATGTTTTGAGCCAGTTGGGAAAGGTGGGTGGCCACCGATATCCACCTAGATCAATCCTCCCTCCTTAGGAAGAAATGGTATCCATTGCGTTGAGTTCTCAGGGGAGAGGGGAAAGTGATTGTTGAATTTGAAGCTTGGTGAGTTGCTTGCCTTGCTGGAGGCGTTGCACTGCTTGGTTTGTGGAAGGTTGTCACGAACCTGTTGCTGGTAGTGTTGAATTTGTTCAACCAATCGGGTTACATGAGATGATTGTGTGCAGAAGGAATATTTTCACTTTATTTCAATCTTGTCAACCTACTTCTGTTGGATAGAAGGTGCTTGGGCTGAGGCTGTAGTGGTTGCAGTATCCTTTCATTCACCTTTTGAACAAATTTTGAAGAAGGTGAATTTTGCAGTATGAGATACTACCTTGCGACATTGTTTAGGTGGGACAATAGTTGGAACTACCTCTGGTATCTAGTAGAGATGACCCCCCAGAGTAACAATGAAACTACGGGGTTGAGACTCATAGATAGCATGGTGTTTCTACATATATGGTTGGCCCAAGAGAACATTACATACAACCAACTGGGAAATATCACATAATACCTCATCCTTGAAGGGTTGGATGCAAAATGACAATTGGCACTGCTTGTTGACACGAATATCTCAACCATGGAAAAGCTACTCGATGTTTTATGGATGTGGGTGTGGTGTTGTTTATAATCCCAATTATTTGATGAGCTCTGCTGAGATGAGGTTCTTTTGGCTTCCACTATCAACAATAAAATGCAGCGGGGTCCCCTTCACCCACATTTGTGAATGAAAAGGCGCTCCCCCTCTTCAGGATCTATTCGTTCTTCTGGTTGAATTGCTACAGTTGCAACAATAGCAATGGGGTCTGCGTCGATAATCTGTCTTCTATCAGTATTTTTTGAATCAGGGTCTGGCTCCTTGTCTTTGATCTCGGCCACCAATGATTTTTTTGAGTGGCATTCATCGGTGTTGTGCTAGGGGATTTTGTGCAAATCACACCATTTTTCGGTGTCCTTATTCATCTTTCTATGACCCTTCTTTTCCTATGTCTTGGACTAGTTTTTGGGAGCCTATTTGTTAGGACCCTCTTTATCATACTTTGGTTTTTGTGAATTTGCAGACCTGAACTCTCATTTGTTCTGGTGCTTAAATTTCTGCTCGATTTTAACAGCATATCAATAAGTAGCACCGAGTGATGAGATGTCCAGAAAATCCATTTCAGTTTGGATGTATCTATGTAGAGCCCCATGGTATTTCAGAACCAAATTTGGTTCAGAGTCTTTAATACCCAGCTTGATGCACAAGGTATGGAAGTTATTGGTGAACTCCATAACTTCTTGGCCCTTTTCTTGTCACAGTGTGGTCCATCTCATGTATTGGTCCTCATAGTTGCCAACAAGGTAATATTGTTCCTTTATCACATCCACAAAAAAATCCCAAGTGGGCTCGGCCCCATATATTCCAGACTCCTCTGTGGAACTTTTCTCCCAGTAAGTTTCCCACCAATGTTTGACATGGGGGAGATCCTTGAGTGTAAAGGTGATATTTTCCCTATCGAAGAAATTATGAACAGAGAAATAACCTTCTAGTATATTTAACCATTTTTCTAAGCCATCCGCATATATCTATCCTTCAAATATGGGAATATAAAAATTAATTTGTACCTTGAAAGGTGAGGTACTTCCAAAGTGGTCGCTTGATAAAGATGAGCATGTTGTTATTGGTAGGCGTTGAAGGATGTGGGCAAAATTCTCCATCATTTCGTCCCTCTGTTGCGTGAGAGATTTCTCAAGCAACAAATTAATAGAATCGTCTGATCTGTCATTTTTATTTTCTTCTTCCATGGAGGTTTTCTTGGGCGTGCAAGAGAAAATTTATTCAAGAGAGACAAGCTCGATACCCAACTTGTTATACTCAAACCTCGTCGAGGACATGCATTGAAAAACGATCAAGAGCAACCTGCTCTGATACCATTGATCCGAATTATTTTTGGCACGATATGAGAGAGGAGATATCATAAAGAAATGTATAGAAATATCTCAGATATCTAATAATATAACAGAACTATATCAGAGATGCAACCATAAACATAGAGATACAGGAATACACAATTTTCTATTAATGAGCGAAAATGTACAAAGACTGTAAAAATATAGAGTGAAAGACTCGTTAGAATGGTGGCAGCTTATCTCTGAGAAGAGATGTGTGCGCTACTCACATTCGCAAGAATATGATTTTACAATGAGGCTCCAAAGGCTTTTTTATCATAAAGAAAATCCAAAACAGTTTTGTGGACCCCGTTTTGGGTAGTTTGGTGTATCAACTTCTCGGGGTTGTAACTTTGGCATACGATCTTCATTTGGGGTGTATGATAGCTCGTTGGAAAGGTATTGTCGAGGATATTAATTTTGGGGGATCAATGAGAGCCTTTAGCTATCATTGAGAATCTAGATCCCAAAAAACCTTCATTTAGGCCCTCAAAATGGCCCCGAAAGTTAAAAACTGCTAAAAATAGTAAATTACCAAAATTGCCAAAAAATTATTTTGAGCCAGTTGGTAAAGGTGGGTGGCCAGCGATATGCACCTGGATCAATCATTTTTATCATTAATAAAATCTAAAACACTAACACTGGAAGATGAAAAGCCAACTATTTTGTGGACCTCGTTTTGGGTAGTTTGGTGTATCAACTTCCTAGGGGCGTAACTTTGGCATATGCTCTTCGTTTGGGGCACACAATAGCTCATTGGAAAGGTATCATCGAGGAGATTCATTTTGGGGGCTCAGTGAGAGCCTTTGGCTATCATTGAGAAGCTCTATCCCAAAAAACCTTCATTTAGGCCCTCAAAATGGCTCTGAAAGTTAAAAACTGCTAAAAATAGTAAATTACCAAAACTGCCAGAAAATTGTTTTGAGCTGGTTGGGAAAGGTGGGTGGCCACCAATATCCATCTGGATCAGTTTTACTATATATTACCAACGACTTGTTCCTTTTTTTCCTTGTATTACTAGCGACGACCCTAAAAAATGACCCAAATCCCAAGCTAGAGTTGTGTCTTGGATTTCATCTTCTGCTAGATTCCCTTTTGGCCCTATAGGGTGAAAATTAATTCTATAACAATAATTCAAAAATAAATTCCATAAATATATATATATATATCCATACAATATATGGAATAGGGAGAGGTTTTAGTTCTCCTGTAGTTTTCACTTTTTCTCCCTTGTTATGTTGGCAAATATCGCATTCATCCACAAAAGTGCATATATCATGCTTCATGCCTTCCCAAAAAAATGATCATTTGATCCATTCGTAGGTTTTATGAAAGATAAAATGTCTTTTTTTTGCAAGGCATGAATTTTAGAGAGCACAATGTATTTAAAGGTGGACTATTTGCTCAAATATAGGTAACCTTCATTGCAGAGATCCTCATTATTCCAAGTGTATCCTGAAGATTCATTCAATTCCTTTTACATTTGTTGGATCAAGCTATAAGTTTTGGAATCTTTGAATAATTCATGGTGAACTACATTCAACCAATTGACTACAATGGAGTGAAAAGAGGGACCCTTCCTCTTCATATTTCCTGGAAAGTGCATCAACTACCACATTCCCTTTTCCCTTCTTGTAAATGATCTCATAATGATAGACAAACATTTTGGTAACCCACTTTTGTTGCTCAGCGGAGGAAATATGTTGTTTTAGAAAATATTTAAGGATAGGATGATTCATTTTAATTTGGAAGTGTTTCCTAAGTAAGTAAGGATTCCATATATTCACAACATGAAAAATGACCAACATTTATTTTTCATATGTTGATTTCCCAAGTGTCACTCAAAAAGTTGTTTACTAGTGAAGGCAAAGGGTTTTCCTTCTTGCATGTGAACTACACCAATACCTTTCCCTAAGTCATCACACTCCAAAACAAAAGTATTTATGAAGTTGGGAAGAGCTAGTACTTCAGTGGTACACATAACATCTTTCAAATCTTGGAAGGTTTCATCGACGATTGAATTCCAACTGAAAGCATTTTTGTTGAGGGTAGTGAATGGGGCTGCAATTTTTCCATAGTTCTTGCAAAATTTGGATAGTATTTGGTTAAACCAAGGAAGCCTCAAAAACTTTTAAGAGTCTTAAGGCATGTTAAATCTTTCATAGCTTTGATTTTCTTGGGATCCACTAGGACACCATCCTTACTAACAATATGGCCCAGGTGTTCCACTTCTAAGGCCCCAAAGGAACATTTGGACCATTAGAGAAAGTGGTGATGTTGAGAAAGTAGTTGTAATACCTGATCCATATGGGAAATATGGGCTTGCCATGTTTTACTGTAAACGAGGTGTCATCAAAGAATACAATGACAAAATGATGGAGAAAGGGTTGGAATATGTGATTCATGAGACTTTGGAAAGTTGATGGTGGATTACGTAGGAAAAAAGGAATGACCAAGAACTCATAATGGCATTCATGAGTACAAAATGAAGTCTTGGGAATATTGGTCTCCTTCATAAAAATCTAGTGATAGTAGGAATGAAGATTAAGTTTGGTAAAAAATTGAGCACTAGTTAGTTCATTCAAAAGGTCATCAATTATTGGAATGAGAAATTTAGCTTTGATGGTAATTTTTTTGACAGCCCAAAAATTAGGGCACATGCACCAATTCTTTTTTGAGTATCATAACCATGGGATATGAATAATGGTTGGTACTAGGGTGGATGACACCCATGACTAACAATTCTGGAACTATTTTTTCAATCTCGTTTTTTTGAATGAATTGGTAGCGATAAAGGTGAACATAGGGTGGGAGACTATCAGGTATAAATGGGATGCAATGATCATGGGGACCATGGGAAGGTGAGAGGCCTTGGGAGTTTTCAAAATTTGAGTGATGTTTGGATAAGATAAGTTGCATGTCAGGATGAATGGTTGGGGAAGGAGTCTCAAAGTATTGAATGGCATGGAACTAGAAAATAATGCCAAAATGATTCTTTTTTAGGAGCTTTTCCATATGGTGTGAACCGACGATATCGATCAAACCTACTGTGATTCCTTGGGAATTGTAGCGGTGCCCATATTGTTGGAATTTCATGTATAAGTCCTTGAAATCCATGGTTATGGGGCCTAGAGTGTGTAACCATTCAACACCCAAAACAATGTTACAACCCCCCATTTCAATGGAAAACATGTGGGATTTCAAAGAATAATCACCAATTTGAAGGCAGACATTTTCACAACAACCCCTACATTTCACAAAATCTCCATTAGAAATCATGATTTGAAAGTTGTTGATTTCATGGATATAACAACTGTTTTCTTGATAAATTCTTTGATGAATAAAGTTATGGGTGTTGCCATTTCCAATTAGAATAACGACTTTAGGATGCTTGATATACTTCATTAATTTAAGATTTTGTGGAGCTGAAATACTCGTTAGAGCATGTAGAGGGATGAGGAGTTCCATATTGATTTGATTAGACGGTGGACTATTATCATTTTGTTGGGGAAGAGATTTGGGAGGGGAAGCATCACCTTCATATTTAGAAATGTCCTCGGAAATAGTCATAAAAATATTTGTCTCCTTACATTTGTGCTTTGGAAAGTATTTTCATCATAATTGTAGAAAATACCTTTAAGTTGGTGTTTGGCCATTTCTTCCCTTGTTAATTTGTGGACCTTAAGAAGAGGAGGAGTTGTTTGGTGGGGAGGGGGCATGAAAGAAAGGATGG
>JZKD02S2013038.1:338569-350204 GCA_000966675.3 Picea glauca
TATGAAATGGTACTTTAGTTGTATATGATTAGTCTTAGAATGGAAGGTTTAGTTATTTGCAAGATTAATGGCACTCTGACTATCACAGTACAACCTGTTATTCTCCTGCTTCTTTCCCAATTCCTTCAAAAACCTATGTAACCAAATCATCTCTTTACTAGCCTCTATAGCATCAACATACTCTGCTTCCATTCTTGAAAGTGAAACAAACTTTTATAGTTTCTAAATAAAACTTAATGTTGTTCCACCTACAGTAAAAACATGCCCCATGTTTCTTCTCTTGCTCTCTTTATCACCTACCATATTTGAATTAATATATCCATGTAGAACAATATTTGAACCTCCAAAATATAATGCATGAGTAGTAGTACCTATCAAATACATGAGAATCCATTTTACTACCGCCCAATGTTCTTTACCTGAATTGTTCATATACTTGCTCACAACTCCCAATGGATGTGCAATATATGGTCTTGTGCACACCATAGCATACATCAAGCTACCAATTTTTGATGAATAAGGGACCCTCGACATGTATTTTATCTACGCTCCTGTGTAGCATCCCCATCCACAATTCAAAATTTTTTGAATTGTATACAAAATTAAACATATAGAAACTATGTAAATGCACATATTCATACAGAATAATACACATGCAACACACACAAGAAAAACCTATAAAAATAAACACATAAATAAGAATGCAACATGTAATTTAACACACAATTGACACTTATCTTGGTAAAAATATCATCAACTGTGTGCATACCTTCCATGTTCCTCCCAGCCTTAGACCACACTGCTCAAAACTCTCAGTAGTGGGTCACCCCTGAGTTGGGACTAAACTCCACCCGGGTAAAGGAATTCCTAACCAGATTGATGTATCTCAGACAACAGGAAAAAACTATGTCACAGGTGTCAATTCGAACTAACAGCCTACAGTCCCTCATTCCCCACATGCATGTCCCACTCTAGGAAGTGTGCCCCTTCTCTTCTCAACAGTCCTTCGGCTGCCCCACTTCCTTTCTGGGGCTTCAACAACATGTCAGACAACAAGTCTCAGATCCCTGTAGCTGCACTCTGGAAACTTTGGGAGATAAATTCCACGCAATTCTCTCACCTGGAGAGAATTTCTCACGGGCCTGACACGCCTCTTCAATATCCCATGGGCCTGACAACCTGCTTCTTCAGTCCAGCTCTTAAGCTATCTAGGCACAAGTATTGTGATGGAAGTAGCCAATTTCGGGTAAGGTATAGGTACTAATCCAATGGTCATAACAGAAAGGTACGAAGGACAGTTGAAATCCATTAGTGAAATAATGGAGGAATTATGGAATGTTCTCTAAGTTCGAACTCTTTGTATGCATGTCCCCAAATTGAAACTTGTCATGTTGAGAATCACCTTGGCCCACTTGTCCCCATCCTTAGAACTCGGGATAAAATAATTATCTATACCTTAGACTTTTAGGAATAATAATATAATACTCCTTTGGGATTAAGCCTTCTAGCTTAGCCCCTTCCTAGAATTTTATCCCCCTTTCCCTTCCTACTGGAGTTTAGTCCCCCATACTTTTTTACATGGTTGGTCTGTAGCAGTGATGTGTTTTTCATTAATATTTGTGTGTGATTGCATTTACCTTTACATTACATATATATTGTCCTTTATGCATTGTGGCTCAACAACCTAAGTACATTTGTATTTACATTTACAGTTGGGGTTCGGCCTAGGGGTATTACATTCCCCTCCCCCTTATTTATGCACTATCCTGAGTGCAATATATACACATATACAACCAAAAGTTCAAAAATCCTCAAAATGATGCGGGTATTTTTTCTGCATAGCATCCTCGTGCTCCCAAGTTGCATCTTCGGGACTGTACCAGGTCCATTGGACCTTTACTAGCTCTATGGCTCAATTTTAGAGCTACTTGATATTCCGGTCTAGTATGCACATTGGATGCACTTGAAAGGTGCCTTCTTGCTCCAGCAGAATCACATTCCAATCAATGACATGATTAGCATCAGGTATATACTTTTTAAACAATGATACATGGAATACATTATGAATAGACATTGATGCAGGCCAGGAAAGCATGTATGTTATAGGCCCAATCCTCTCTAGGATTTCAAATGACCCATAATAATGAGCTGCCAACTTTGAACAATTTCCCAACTTCAGGGAACTTCTATTGGCCTTTACTTTGAAGAATACATGGTCACCCACTTTAAATTCCTTAACACATGGTCACCCACTTTAAATTCCATATGAGTTATGCCCTTATCAACATAGATTTTTTTCCTATCTTGAGCAGCCCTTAAATTATGTTTTATTTTCAACATTTGTTCCTCCATTTCCCTGAGTAATTCTATCTGAAACACTACTCTATATGTTGGGTTGACCTAGCTTACTGGTGTGTTGCACCTTCTTCCATAAAGTGCCTCAAATGGGCTCATATTTAGAGATGCTTGGTACCCATTGTTATAAGAAAAATCTACTAAGTGTAGGTAGTCTTCCCATTTTGATGGTTTATCTATCACATACATCCTTAACATATCCACAATCACTTGATTCACTCTCTTTGTTTTTCCATCTGATTCTGGATGATAAGTTGTGCTAAAATTCACATTTGTACCAAATCCCATAAATAATCCTTTCCAAATATTTTATGTAAATTTTGGATCTCTGTCAGTCAAAATTGTCTTGGGTATACCATGCAGTTGAGAAATTTCTCTCATATGAATATCAACAATGTTGGCTTCCTTGTGAGTGAGCTTTAGTGGAATAAAATAGGCAGCTTTAGTAATCGTATCCACCGCTACCATGATATAATCATGTAGCTTGTTTGTTCTAGGTAGCTTGGTGATGAAATCCATTGTTAAAAATTCCCATTTTCACCCAAGAATGGGTAATGGTTGTAGAAAACGAGATAGGTGTCTATGCTCAGCCTTGATTTTTTGAAACTCCAAACATTTGGCAATAAAATCAACAACTTATTTCTTCATTCCTGGCCAACAATATTGGCTCTTGACAGTTGCAATAGTTTTTCAATAACCTGGGAGCCCAACATAAGGTACATTATGCATTTATCTTAATATCATATTTTTCAATTCCTGGGAATTTGGTACATAAATTATGCCCCTATACATAAGTATTTCATCATTTTCTAGCTTATAGTCTTCAATTTTCTACTGTAAAATACCTTCCTTTAATTTTGTTATTATTTCCATGTATTGCAAATATTATTTTGCAGCCTCTAAGATTCTATATTTCAAATATGATTGGTACATGCTAATGGTTGTAGCATGAAACTCATGCACCCTTCTGCTAAGTGTATCAACCACCTTGTTCTCTTTCCCTTTGATATGTTTTATATCAAAGTCATATTCACTAAGAAATTCTAACCATCTGCTTTTCCTGGCATTTAGATTTGGTTGTCCAAATAAATATTCCAGAACACTATGGCATGTCCTCAACTCGAACATTTTCCCCATGAGTTAGTGCCTCCACATATTCAATGCATGCACTATGGCTTCCAACTCCAAATCATGAGTAGCATAGTTCCTTTCATGCTCCTTCAATTTCCTTGATTCATAGCATACCACATACCCATTTTGACCGGGGACTCCACCAAGCCCTTCTTTACATGCATTAGTGCATACAATGAAGTCTTCATTTGGATCAACAATCCTTAGTATTGGAGCACTTGTTAATAAATGCTTCAAGTGTTGGAAACTATTTTCACAATTTAATGTCAATTGAAACTTCACCCCTTTCTTTTGTAAGGAAGTGATCGAGTGTGCAATCTTTGATAATCCTTCAATAAATCTCCTATAGTATCCTACAAGGCCTGTGAATTATTTGACCTCAGTCACATTATTTGGTGTTTACCATCCTCTAATGGCCTCAATCTTTTCAGGATCCACTGTTATCCCTTCCTCTGATATGATATGTCCCAAATAATAAATGTTCTTTTGATAAATGAGGACTTTCTCAATTTGGCATACAACTGATGTTCCCTTAATATCTGTAATACCATCCCCAAGTGTTATTCATGATATTCCTCTGACTTAGAATATATAAGAATTTCATCAAAAAATACAATGGCAAATGTATCTAAGTATTCTCTGAAAATGTCATTCATTAAACACATGAAGATAGTTGGTTCATTTGATAACCCAAATGGCACCATTGTGAGATCATAATGCCCATACCTTGTTCTTTAATTCTTACATGATGATAACTTGACCTAAGATCAATCTTGGAGAATATTTTTTCTTCTTTCAACTAATCAAAGAGGTCATCGATCCTTGGAAAAGGATAGTTATTCTTCACAGTTACCTTATTCAACTGCCTAAAGTCAATGCAAAGTCTCAATGTTCCATCCTTTTTCTTTACAAATAATACTAGGGCACCCCAAGGTGACACACTTGGGCATATATATCCCTTCTTCAGAATATCTTCAAGTTTCATTTTCAATTCCTTCAATTTTGATGTACTCATCCTGTAAGGGGTCTTGGATAATGGGGTTGTTCTAGGCATAAAATTGATGGAGAAATCAATGTCTCTTTTAGAGGGTAATCCTGGTATTTGTTTAAATACATCTTCAAACTCTTTTAGGACTGCATAGTCTTCAATATTTGACACTTTATCTTTAGGTGTCTCTTCTATATGTGTTGCAAATATTTGACACCCTTTCCTGTAACTTTTCTTCAGTTGCAATGCTGAAATTTCTCTAACGCTTACTGCCCTGGGAATTCCCTATATGATCCTTAGGTTCCCTTCCTCATCCAAGTAAGTAAATGCCTTATTATAATAGTCTAGGATAGAATGGTGTTGGTCCAAACAATCCATACCAATTATATAGTCATGGGAACCTAAAGGTATGATGTTCAAATATTCACTGGTGCTCAATTCATTCATATCCATTGGACATGCCTTAACCATCTCATTAATTTTTCTTTTAGCTCTGGTAGCCAGCTGCACCAACCAAGATTTTCCAAGCTTGCTTCTTGGAAAATTCAATATTTCCACCATCTTAGGATCTATACAACTATGAATAGCTCCTAAATCAATTAAAATTGCAATGGTTTGGTTGTTGATATTACCTTCCACTTCAATCATATGTGATTGAAACTCATCTTGATTGTTATCCAGGGCTACATAGATCCTAGGTACATTTATTCCCATGTCCTCTAGTGTATCAATTTGTTGTACATTGTGAACAATCCTCACTTTTTCACCTCTGTGAGGACAATATCTATACATATGATCTCCCCCACAACCCCAACATTGAATAGGTGGTTTCCTTGATCTTTTCCCCCCTGTCTCAATCATTCTAGGTTCTCTATAATTTGGCTATCCTTGAGGATTATTTTTTAAGAATGGTGGCTTAATCCCCTTCTTCCTTTGTTCCATATTGTTTTTTTTCTTTTCTTCCCAATATTTTTGGAAATTTGGCCTTCGTTTATGTTGATCAAAAAGGAATTTAGCTCGCCTTATGGTCTCCTCCAATGTTTTGGGATCATCATATTGTATCTTGTCACTGATAAATGATGGCAGCCCACTCAAATACCTTTGAATCTTAACTAGATCCTCCTTGATGAAAGAAACATACTTTAGCAGTTCTAAAAACCTTCTTTCATATTCATCTATGGTCACATTCCCAAGCTTGAGTTCAAAGAACTCCTTCATTTTCTTGTCATAGTATATGTTAGTCAAGTATTTCTTTGGAAAATACCTCTTGAATTCCATCCAAGTAACATTTTTCTCATCAATGTGTTGCACCTACACAAATTGGTCCCACCACATGGATGTCTTTCCCTTGAGTTGACAGATGGAAATTCTTCCTTCTGCGTGTAAGTAATTAAGCAATTTGAAATATTTCCTCATGTCTAACAACCATATCTCTACATATTCATCCTTCTTGTGCTCACCATCAAATGTAGGAGGCTTGATTTTGTTCATTTCTCCCTTTAGCTCATCCACCCCATATCTCTTCTTATGTTTCTTAATAGAGGATGAACTTGAACTACTGTGTGCTCTCTTAGTGGAATGCCTGGGGGAGTGATGATGATGTATGCCAACACTTATTTTTCTTCTCCTCTCATTATGATACCTATGACTTTATGATTTGGTCGAGTCATTCTCCTTATCCATCTTATTTTCTATTATGTCCAAGCTCTGGATTAACTTAATGTTGAAGCCCTCCTGCCGCTCCTTGGCTTTCATAAGGCTTTCATTATCATATTTACAACTTTGGACATCCTTTTGATAACATTTAATGGTCTATACCAAGTTCATGCTTTCTTCTTTTCCTTCTCCATGTCCATTTGATTTGTGCCTTCATTACCCATATTATAAACGTTGTGTTGATCCTATTCGGATCTAATTGTTGTTAACTCTTTAAAATGTGTAGCCAACAAAACTTGTTAGGATAATTGATTTAACAATTTCATGAAATTATGTACAATTTTGGTTCAATAATTCATCAGAATTCCTTCTTATGATTTCCTAAAAATTGACTACCCAGATCAATGTTTTGGGTGAACAATTAAATTCTATTGTCCAAGACTTTTCCAACGCCTACTTCCATGCTCAATTATGGGTCTTGAGCAGAAAGTTATGGTTATTTGAAAATTGTCCTTTATGTGAGGGAAATCCTTGTACATGTGTTCTTCTTTGAAGCCGAATTAGCTCTTGGACCCATGTTGGATCCTCTCATAATGTACATAGGCCCTTTTTATTTCTTTGTGCAGGTCAAACAAAACAAAAAACATGTGGGCACTTTTCTCTAGGCCCCTTTTTACCTTAGAATCAAATTTTGGGTGTTATCCCCTTTATTTTGGCGGAAACCTCATATGACCACGAGATAGGACCAGGCACTTAGACACAAGGATATATTCAAAGCTCTGGGACTCTTGCACTCCATAACTTTGGGCTTTAGAGGTTCTTACAACAACACACTCCAAATCTCTCGAACGTTGAACTCGCAAACTCCTGGAGAGGCGCTATCTGGAGCTTCGTTGCTCCAGCGCTCCGAAACTTCCAGCTTCAAAGGTTTTAACCACAACACTTTCTAATTCCCTCAAACACTAAAGTGGAAAAATCTCGGAGAGGCGCTATTTGGAGATTCATTACTCCAGAACTCCAGAACTTTGGGCTTCGAAGGTTTTAACCACAACACTTTCCAATTCCCCTGAATGTCGAAGTGGTGAACTCTCAAAGGCTTCATGGATCAATGGTCCACACTTCCTTCCAAGATATATGGCTGAGAGGAACTCTCTGCCCCCATGCTTCAAGATTTCTGAGACTCTAATGTAGACTCCCTCCTGAATTATCGAACGTCGAACTGGCAATGGGCGGAGACCTATGGCTCTCACTCCTCCTGCAACCTGCAATTAAGACTAGCTCTGAGATTCAAGATTTAGAGCTTCTTGCTTCTAATCACCCCCAACCTCTAAAACTTTTGAATGCCAAATTGGTGAAGGGTGGAGATCCACAGTCCAGTATTGACTATGGGCTTCAGGACTTCGGGACTTTTCGCATCAAAACAACTTTCTCCCGCAATCCTCCAGAGGGTCGAATACTTGATAATCTGCTGACACATGTACCCAACAACCAATGGTCAATATTTACTATGGGATTTGGTGTTATTTTCTCCAAATAATCACCACACCCTTGAATGTCTGAATCACCAAAATTGTGAAGGGAAATGATCAACGGATGAGACTTCCCAGTTGATTAACGGTGGGGATTAACTCTGGTACTTCAAAGCTTCAGGGATTCAGCCACTTTCCAATGGCTACCTCTGAAATATCCTAGATATTTGAATGTAGAAGGGATACCAATCAATGGCCCTCTCTTGACTCTAAGATCTACGACTGAGATCTGTTTCAAGACTTCGATATTCGAGAATTTCTCCTCCTAGCAAAACAAGGACTAAAATCTCCCAGAGTGTCGAATCGTTGAACCGTGAGATCTACAACTCATATTTCGTGATGGGATCTACGGTTGGGATCCTCTTCACTTTGGCCAAGAATTATGACCCGAGAACCTTGATCAATGACCCTCATTCTCCCACGCTCAGATCCAATGGCTAAGATTTGATCTCCTCCACTATGTGCTTCTCCTCTCATCTGGGTTTGATCCAATGACCCAAATATAATATTGCAGCCAAAATCAATGGTTGTTGTGGTTTCTCAAACTAATACACCTCCTGAGCTTTCAAACACTGTCAAATTATTCTCTCAGATCCCTCCTGGCACCCTGCAACTTCAATTTTCTATGAAATTCTGCTTCAATTCAACTTTCTCGTCCCATTCAAGATCAATTTTGAAAAATGGAGCTCGGATACCATATTGTAGCATCCCCAGCCACCTGTTGGGCTATGCCACGTATAAAAAATTTGAACTGTATACAAAATTAAACATATAGAAACTCGACAAATGCACATATTCATACAAAATAATGCTAAAAATACACATGCAACACACATGAAAAACCCATAAAAATAAACACATAAATACGAATGCAGCATATGATTTAACACACAATTGACACTTATCTTGGTAAAACTATCACCAACTATGTGCAGACCTTCCATGTTCCTCCCAGCATTAGACCGCATTGCTCAAAACTCTCAGCAGTGGGTGACCCCCGAGATGGGACTAAACTCCACCCGAGTAAACAAATTCCTAACCAGGATGATGTATCTCAGACAACAGGAAAAAACTCGGTCACAGGCTCCAATTCAAACTAACAGCAAACATTCCCTCATTCCCCACATGTATGTCCCACCCCAGGAAGTGTTCCCCTTCTCTACTCAATAGTCCTTCTGCTTCCCCACTTCCTTTAAGGGGCTTCAGCAACATGTCGGATAGGAAGTATGATAGCCATGTAGCTGCAGTCTGGCACCTTTGGGAGATAAATTCGCAGCAATTCTCTCACCTAGAAAGAATTTCTCACTGTCCTGAAAACCCTCCTCTTCAATATCCCATGGGCCTGACAACCCTCTTCTTTAGTCCATCTCTTAATTTATCCAGGCACAGGTATACTGATGGTAGTAGTCGAGTTCGGGTAAGGTATTGGTACTAGTACAATGGCCTAACAAAAATGTACGGAGGAAAGTTGAAATATGTCAATGAAATAATGGAGGAATGATGGAATATGCATTAATTCCAAACCCTTTGTATGCATGTCCCCAACTTAACACTTGTCATGTTGAGAACTACTTTGGCCCACTTGTCCCCATCCTTAGAACTTAGGATAAAATAATTATCCATACCTTAAAATTTTAGGAATAATAATATAATACTCCTTTTGGATTAATCCTTCTAGCTTAGCCCCTTCCTATACTTTTATCCCCCTTTCCCTTCCTAGTGGAGTTTAGTCCCCCATACTCTTTTATGTGGTTGGTCTACGGCAGTGATGTGTTTTTCATTAATATTTGTGTGTGATTACATTTAATTTTACATTACAAATATATTGTCCTTTCTGCATTCTATCTCATTAACCTAAGTACATTTGTATTTAAATTTAAAGTTGGAGTTCGGCCTAGGGATATTACATCATGTGTCTTGGGACACAATTCCTTGATTAATTTCCAATGGTTGGCCAAAGGTGTACTAGCTAGTTTTACATTCTACATTATAAACCTCTCCAACACCTTGTCTATGTACTCACCCTAAGACAATATCAATTTGCAATTTTTCATGTCTCGTGTTATTCTCATACCAAGGATTTTTTTTCCAGCACCCAAATCCTTCATCGCAAATGAATTATCTAATTTATTTTTTAGCACATTTATATCCTACATGTTAGACCCTACAACAAGCATATCATATACATACAATAGAAAGATAATATAGCTTCCATTTTCTATCCTCTTAAAATAAACACAGTGATAAGAATGGCATCTACTATAGCCTTGTTCTGCCATAAACCTGACAAAATTCAAATACCACTTCCTTGGAGATTTCTTTAGGCCATACAAGCTCTTCTTCAACTTTCATACCAAATTTTCCTTCCCTTTGACCTCATACCCATGTGGTTGTTGCATATAAATCTCTTCCTCCAACTCCCCATGGAGAAAATTTGTTTTTACATCTAATTGTTCAAGATGGAAATCTTCTGATGCAACAAGACTTAAAATAGTCATAATTGAATTCATTTTAACAACAAGAGAAAATATTTCATCAAAATATATACCTTTATTTTGTTCAAACCCTTTTACAACAAGTCTGCCTTGTATATATTTTTACCTCCATCTTCTTCCTTCAACCTGTAAACCCATTTATTATGTAATGCTCTTTTTCTTCTAGGAAAATAAACCAACTCCCGAGTCTGTTTATTTACCAAGGAATCCATTCCCTCTTTCATGCCTTGCTCCCACTTCTTTTTAGTGTCTACTTGTATTGCCTCTTCATAACATTTTAGTTCACCAGAGTCAGTCAACAATAAATAATACAATGAAGGAGAGTATCGTTCAAGGGGTCTACTTAACCTGGTAGATCTTCTAACAACACTTGTAGGAGATTGACTTGTTTGATGCTCTTGTTGTTGTACATTTTTATTTTCTAGTACCTTTGGAATTTCATTTTCTTTTATTTCATCAAGCACTGTGTATTTTTTGTTTTCCTTTTCGTGTTTCTTTCCCTAAAATTGATCTTTGTACATGACCTTTTCATTGAACACCACATCTCTACTCCTAAGGATTTTATTATTTTCAAAATCCCTTAAGCGATAGCCAAAATCATTAACATTGTATCCAATAAAGGTAAACTTCTTGGATTTTTCCTCAAGCTTTGTTCTATTTTCTTTATCAATATGGACAAGTGTTTCACAACCAAAAGTATTCATAAATGAGTAGTTTACCTTTTTACCTGTCCATGCCTCCTCTGGAATGCCACCATCCAAGGATATTGAAGGCGCTCTCTTTATTATGTAAACAATAGTATCTACAACATATGCCCATAAATTTAAGGGAAACCCGTCATGCAATCTCATACTCCTTGCATGTTCCATGATTGTCTTGTTCGTCCTTTCTGACACACCATTTTGTTGTGGTGTTCATGGAATTGTCTTCTCTCTACGAATCCCATGGTATGAACAATAATAATCAAACTCCTTGTTGCAATATTCACCTCCATTTTCTGATTCGAGACACTTCATCCTTTTTCCTGTCTCATTCTCAACCAAAGCTTTCAATTTCTTAAAAGTGTCAAAAACATCATTATTTGTCAAATACAATAAACCCAAGTTTTTCTAGATGCATCATCAATAAAAGTAACACAATAATGAGAGCCACCAAGAGATGATACCTGAGTTGGTCCCCACACATTTGTATGCACAAGCTCTAACTTCTCACTCTTATTTTCCTTTCTGACTCTGAGAAATATGACTCTCTTGTGTTTTCCATAAACACAATGTTCACAGAAATCCAAATAAACTTGTTTAAGATCTGGCAACAAATTCCTTTTGTGAAGTATCTGCATCCCCTTCTCACTCATGTGTCCAAGCCTATGATGCCACCATGTTGTATCCACACCTATAAAAGTTAAATAGATTGAAGAGTCGTCATTACTAATACATAAATACAATGTACCTACCTTCTCTCGTTTTTTCATTACCAACAAT
>JZKD02S2013038.1:350258-366029 GCA_000966675.3 Picea glauca
ATATATATATATATACATCCTTCACTTTCCAACTGTCCCATTGAAATTAGATTTATTCTCATATCTAGAATATATCTCACCTGTTTCAGTAACCATTGGTTTCCATTATTTTTCTTTATTTGTACCTTACCCATTCCAAAAATTTGAAATGGTTAATCATCACCCAAATAAACCTATCCAAAAACACCTTGAACATAACCTTGGAAATATTTCTTATGGGGTGTGGCATGAAATGAATCCGCTGAATCTACTACCCAAGATTTAGTAATATTATCTAAATAAAGAACCAAAGCATCTTGTAACACATCACCTGTTACATTTGCTTCTTAATGTTTCTTCTGTTATCGATCTTTTTGTTTCTTTGGATCTCTACAATCTTTCTGCAGATGTGCTTTATTTCCAAAATCCTAACGCTCTATCTTTCCTAGTCTGGATTTGGATCTGGCCTTACTATAATTCTCATGGTTCCCTGAGATCTTTCCTCTATCCTTTTTTCTTCCTCTGTTATCCACGGTTAACACATTATCTGATGTCTCACCTGTGATTTTTCATCGCATTTCCTCGCTAAGGATAACACCAACAACATCATCAAATTTCAGAGTGTTTGAACCAAAGACAGAGTTACTTACAGCCATGACCAAGTCATTCCAACTTTCTAGAAATGAACACAAGATTAGAATATCCCTAACCTCATCACCAAAGTCCACTTTTACAGAACTTAGTTCATTAGTTACCGCATTAAATTCATTTAAATGGTTAGCAGCATACCCACCTTCTAAGATCTTCATATTAAATAATTGCTTCATTAGAAATATCTTATTAGAGGCCTATGGTTTTTCATATATTTTATCCAATGCCCTCATCATATCCTCCATTGTTGTTTATTTTGAAATATTGAAAGCCACCGATGTTTCCATACACAATCGTATCATTCCCAATGCCTTTCTGTCAAGAATCTCCCATTCTCCATCCTTCATACTCGTTGGTTTCTTTTCTTTTCCACCCAATGATAGGAAAATATCCTTTTGATATAGATGTATTCCATTTCTCAAACTCAAAAAAAAAATCTTCCACCATTTCTCCCACTCAAGCTAGGAACCCTCTTTTCCTTCGAGTTACCTTTCGCTCTGATACCAATTGTTAGAAAAACAATATCGTGGAGAAATAAAATAAAACAAAAGTGGAAATAAAACATAGAAGATACACAATAAAATAGAGACGCATATATACGTGGTTCACTCAATGTGGGCTACATCCACTAGATAAATTTCCAGGTCCTTCCTTTATATTATCTAGAAAATGAAGGGATACAACCTACAACATACCCATTGTAACATACTCGTTTATAGACACTAGAACATGCCTCTAACCTAGAATTGTTTTTTCTAAAATTGTCGAGGAAAGTTCTCCAATACCACTTGTAAGGTACCAAATCAAAATATTCAAAGCAAGAGAACAAATATTATCCAAATATTTTGTAGAAATAAATAGAATAGTGAATTTTATAACAATATGGACCAAAATAAGATACCTTTATTAATATGAAATCACTAATCACTTTCCTCTTTGAGGGGGCAACCTTCAATAGAGAAGAGCTCAAATTACAAATGATTCCAAAAGATATATTTTACAATTCTTCAACATCTATATATACTACTTCTATCTTGTTAAGAACATTCTAGAGAATAAACTTTCTAGTAGGTGGAACCTTCTAGTAAGCCTTTCTGCAATAGTTGTGTTCACACTACTACATAGACATTATTTATTAATGATGGCCTTTATTACATAATGATACATAGTATTATATTTAATCTAGGCATTAGGGAGGTTAGGACCCTAACATTATCTATCCAATAGTGGCAACTATCTTTTGCTAATGATGGACTTCTTCCATTGTTATATATATCATATATTCTCTTGTATTGATACATAATAGATCTAATAGACCAATTGCAATATGTCTTGTAATTATTTTTTTTAGTTTTGCAATAGCTTTTGTTCCTCAGATTTTATTTTGAACATCTTCATGAGAGTCCCATTGATTAAATGCAATGTTAATGTACAACTAAAAATAATATTAAAATCAATGAATCTTATGTACTTTGGTAGAATTGCATAGAAGAGTAAAGTAAATTCTCCATTGTACAATCAATGAACAGTGATGGAATAAAATTAATATATTATACTATATTTTATACTTGCCACTATACTATACGTTCACTCACTAGCTATTAGTTGATTTCTTATCATAAAAGATCTATCCCTTTAAACAAAGTTTAAAAAAATACTAATTTAAATTAATTTCACATCATTCTCCTACGCAATTGCTCCTCCACCTGTCTTTGCCATGGATGTACACATAATTGCCAGAAATGGACACATAAGACACTCTGCATGGACAATGTTATCCACAAGCTCCCCATTTCCATTCTCGTCCTTCATAATAAAAAAAGGGTAGTTATCTCAACTCAAAGAAATCGATTCCCTATGGATTCATATGGAAATCAAACAACACCTCCTATGGATTCATATACAAATGAAACAAGACATGGAACAAAATCATAGACATGGACATAAGCTATTGAAGCATTGGATAAGAAACATCGTAGAGAAATTTGATGAGAGAAACATATACCTATGAAGTTTATTCTTACAATAACAATAGTCTCAAGAATAGTGGATTCTTGTGCTCTTCCAAATTCATGGATTCTTGTGCTCTTCCAAATTCATGGAAAGTATTTTTCTACCACCTGTTTTGTTTGTTGCAAGTATTTCAAATGCTACAAATCTATAATATTCCCATACTTTGACAACTCTTCTAGTTCAAAGTAACCACTAGTATATAGGTATATAATATTTTTCTATTGCACCAACCCTAGTATACTCTTCATATTCAAACATTTGTTTGCCCACAAGTGCTCCAAAGATACCAATATTTCCATATTGGGAAACTCTTGTAAGTCTGATCATACTAGGAAACTCTTCTAAACTCTATACTGGGAAACTCTTCTAAGTCTAAGCATATTTGGAAACTCCTCTAAGTCCAAGCACCCACTCACATTTAGGAGTCTAAGATTTTCCAACTGGGAAAACCCCCCTATGCTCTTCAGCTTCACACATGCCTCTTCTTCCAACACCTCTAATGATATCAATGTTTCCATACTCAGCATCTCTTATAGCTCAAAGCATCCACTGACATTTAGCATTCGAATATTTGTAAACTGTGCCAAACTCTTGTATGCTCTTCAGTTGCATAGATTCGTCTACCCACAAGTTGGTGTTTTAGATGTCATGCACCTAACTAGAGGTCATGCCAAAAATTCAAGGGTAGACAATTATATATGTGTGAAATAGAGAGGGATAGCGACAATGACAAAGATTCAGAAGATTCTAATGAAGAATCCAAAAAAATAAAAATAAAATTGTAGCCATCAAAATAACAATGCTTCAAGGATGCCCTGATTCAAGTAACAAATTGTAGAGATGTAACACACTTGACCCCTAAATAATATTTTAAGGGGTGGGGAATCATAATTTCATTTTCCTAAACCATGTCACATCATTTTTCATGGATATCCATCCCATTCTACTTGTTCAAATCTTTCCAACTATTGTCCTCACGCTCAAAACAGAGCTCAGGATTGGAAGAAATGTCCTTCCATGGTCCTTCGGTCACTTGTTGGTCAAGGGCCACATGGTTTCTATGTGGATCTAAATGTTACGTATCATCCTGAGTTCTCCTAAATCCCAAAGCTTCTAGCCCTCCTAAACCTATGGTGGGATTCCATTTACTAATAAACCAATGGTGAATCACCCTCCACGTCAATGCATATGCTTAAGGATAATCTGTCATTCGGTGCTTCGGCACTAAGTACCCCTTTTCTATCTAAGAATGAAACCTCCCAAAGTCTCGAACTTCCAAAGTCTCGTAATCTTTCCACACGGCTCTGGCCTTCGGGCCCTTTAGTCTCTCTACAAGACTACACCCTAACGCTTATGGAGCTCCTATCTCCCGAACTTCCAAAACACTGCCATGTATATCTGACCCTTCTAGTGTATCCTTGACACCACACTCCAAACCACTGGAGTCCTAACATCCTAGACTCTTGGAGTCCCTATCACATCACCAACCACTTTGTCCGGGCGGGCACATACCAAAGGCTAACATGTAGCAAGGGACAGGGGTGACAAGTGCCCTCATCAAGGGGTGACACGTGTCATTCTCTAATAGGCATAAGGGGTCTACAAAAATTCAATATATCAGTGACACGTGGCACCTTGGTTACAGGTGTTGGCCCTTGACCAATTTTTGGATATCCTTGGTCATGTTTGACCTCTTTTGGGACTTCGACAGGATGGTCTAAGGTAGAGCGCAAGTCGAAGCGAAGATCGCGGGATCTCGGCCCCTTTTTTAGGGAAGTTTTGGGATTAGGGTTTATGTAACGGTTATGGGATGTCATCCCACGGGTTTACCCATGTTTGGGCCCATTTTTTAATGTATAAATATATATCTAGAAGATGTAGGAAGAGGCCAGTCTGCTAAGTGTGAATAGTTGAGGATGCTTTGTGCATACTATGTGTTAAGAGTTGTAGAGCTAAGTGCAAGTGATTGTAAGAGGCCTGTGTATAGACTGTGTAAGAAGGCTTTGTTCTCTAACATAACTCGGGGAAGGGGGATCTAGAGAGGTGCACAGATCTCCTATCCTATGCAGAGTAGGTTTTTTGGGCTTTATGCTTGTAGAAGATTGACAGAAGATAATAGAGAAGAGAAAAGTTGGTGGACATAGCCCCACACTGGGGTGAACCATGTATATCCTATGTTATCATTTCTTTTTCCATTATGGTTGTATGTTAGTGATGTGATTTATGCTTAGTGTCAATATCTTTATGTATGATGCATTTGGTATGATAGATTAGTGCTTAGTAATGTGAATCAATGCTAGATGTGATCTCTTTCCATATGCTAAGTGCTTAGATGTGTTATATTTGGTTGGATATTGAGTTGTTCTATAACTAGGGTTTGGATCTGCGATGTGAATAAGGGTTAAATACTGATGAATGTTAACTGCTAAGTGCTTGTAGAGTGGTGTAATCACATATCTGTGTCCCAGATAGGTTGCAGACATTTGGGTCCTGTAACCATCCCTGCATCTACCTCGGGTGAGACTTCATCTGCTTCGCAGGTGTTGTCGAAAGGGTCGGTAGTTAGGATTTTGTTGGTGCGTTGTTGAAGCATTGAATCCTGGGTCTGCCCCTGTGCCAACAAATGGTTCTGTTGTCGGGACTTGAAACTGTGATTGATAGGAACTGAAGAAAAGAAAGCTATGTGCGTAGATATGTGATTTAGTGCACAGTAGTGACTTGCGAAGCTCTGTGCTGAGAAGAGAATTCTGATCTGAAGAAAAGAGGTAAGATATTGAAGCTTTGTGCTCTGAGAAAGGTAAGATAAGTGAAAATTTTTGTTTCGAAATAATGGATCTAGGTATGTTTGATAAATTTTGTCCTAATCTGAAAACTAGGGCACAGTTAGAAGAAAGAATATTTGATATGAATAGATATGATAGAAATAATGAAAGGTATGTTATCCCTATGCATAGAAAGAATGTTTGGACTAGAAAATGGATGCAAGATCCTAGAAAGAATTTTTTGTAGGTTAGTTACTGTGATCCCAGTGCACAGTACAGGAAAGGTTGGGGATCATTTAAGAGAAAGAGAGGATTAACCCTTTGTTACAGTTGCAGAAGACCAGGACATCTTGCTAAGGAATGCCCTAGTAGAAGACCTAGTTGTTTTTTATGTAAATCTATGGACCATGAAGTTTTTTATTGCCCTAGAATGATTGTGAAAGTTGAAAATATGAATATGAGACAAGAAAACTATAAGACAAGCCATGAAACTAAGGATATGATAAAACCCTAGAAAGAATCAGAGACTATATTACTGCAAATGAAGGAAACCTTGAATGATCACATAACTATCAACTTATCAAAGGTATTAAAAGAGAAAGAATACATAGAAACAAGAATAGGAGACTTCAACATAGACTCTGTCCTGGATGAGGAAACATGGGTGAATATCATGACAGAAAGAACTTGGGAAGTTTTGGGAAATCCTACTATGGTTCCTTCATTAGGAGGAATAAGATTATTTAGAGGAAAGTTGATAACCCTATGTGGAAGACTTACCCAGATATCTATGAGTGCTCATGGCACTTTGACAGAAGAAGAATTTGAGATCGTTAATTTTGTTGAGAATAGCGCCCCATTTGCTATCTTTCTAGGAAAAACCTAGATTGATAAAGATCATATATGAAGGAAACAAGAAGAGGAGGATATAGAATAGAAAAAGAAAGAACTAAGAGATTTCATGGCTAGGAGAATAGCGCACTTACTGGAAGAACAAGAGAACCATTCGAAGCTACTAAAGACCAAATATATGGATGTCAAAGTTGAAAGGACACAGGAAGACTAGAGACACTTGTATGTACAAGAGAGTACAACACCTACCCCAAAAAGAGAAGAAGTATTACCCTTGAACCCTATGAAAGACACTCCACAGTGTGAAGTTATCATGTCAAGAGGAGATGAGAACGATAATTTAAAGAGGAAACTAGTGATTCAAATCACAAGAAAGAAGGCCAGAAAAGGGAAAAGTTAGAAAAATTGCAAGAAGTTTCAGAGAATACTTCGCAGAAGAAAGGTTTCCAGAACTCAAACTTCGTCGGAATATCATTACAGCACAGAATGGCACTTCGCCATGACGAAGCAATATGACCATTCGATCAACGCTCCCGAATGGTTAGGAAAGTAGTTATGGCCTGAAAGTTTGCCATTGGACCATTGGGACCATGCCATAATGGATGGAATTGCATTGAATAAGGTTTTGTGACCCGTTGAAAGAAACCATTACGACGATATCTATTTATCCCATCGAGCGTTGCACTGAGAACACTTTTTCCAATTGTGATTATCTGAGCCCAAAGAGAACTATTTCATTCCACACAGTGATCATTGAGACCTCGCCATCCATTATGTTACATTGAGTATTGTTCACTGACTTGAGATATCAAATCTCGAGTGTGCATGTCGGACGAAATTAGCGTAGCAGAAAAATTCGTCAAAGAGATTCTAATAGACCTCATGGCCGAGAAGGTGATGTACAAAGGCATCCAAGCCTCATTGACGGGAGGAGTGCAATCCTCCCCATCGACTACTCATGTATCTGGACCATCCCAAGCTACAACCAAGAAAATAACCAAGCATAGTGATGACTTGGCGAATGTGAAGCTAATTCCATCCATCCTACCCGACTACACCCCACCCTTGGTCGGTGTGGTGAGTCGTGACAGTTTCCTGAGGGACTTCGACTACACAGTCATCACTGAGTACCTCTCGAAGGGAATACAAGTAGTCAGACCACAGTTGGAGAGGATTCCAACCTTAAATATTAGTGACTATCAACTAGGAGACTGCAAGAGCTATGGCATGCTCGCACCTCACAAATATTTGACCAAGTTGAAAGGGAAGAAATCGAAGATCATCCCTAGTCGTGGACTATGGACATCGTGAGGTCCACTGTCTTGAACGTGATGAAAATACCACATTTTGAAAGGCGCCAGGAGGTTAACACGTGCATTAAGATCCTGTTGTCATGCTTCCATGGTGAGTATCTATGGCTAGACAAACTCATCACCATCGATCCGGCGCTGATCCATAGGATCACTAGATTAAGCATGTAGGGACCAGACCCACAAGACTTTTATCCAAGGAAGGTTATAGACCACGGCATGGCACAGAAGATCAAATACACCTACGACGATGTAGAGAAAGGGACGTAAGGATACAAGGTAGCCTCCATTCAGAATGGCGCAGTGCGCCTTGCTTTCCAGTTGATTGTTGGTAATCTAGTCTGGAAGAATAGACCCACGTAGGTCACAGGGTTTTTCGTTGACCTCACAGGAAAATGCGTGGAAGGACTACAGATGAACTGGGCGAGTTACCTAGTCAATCAGTTAGAATTGGATTGTCGCAAAGCTCAGGATCAGGGCTATGAGTTTCATTTTAGCTGGTTATTGATCCTCATCGCATTCACTGCTTGGGAGATGTCGGAAGGTGTGACCTTCCCTAACATTGAGTCGTTCAAGCCATTAGCTACAAAGTTCACCATGCTCTGGTATTTGAGTGATATGGGGAAACAATGGCAGTTGAACGTAGTATTCCATAGCTACTACCTACAGCTGAAGAGGTCTATTGAGTCTTTCCCTCGTATGACACTGAACACCCTGGACAGGTTCAGGCCCCTTATGAAGTTCCACACAGATAGGCATTTTATTTATATTATTGTGTGCGTAGACGAAAGTAAAGAAGAGCTTCAGCCCTACTGTAAGCTCACAGAGGAGGACCTAGAAGAAATCACTAAGGAATGGCCTGCATAGCTCCTTATACCATTTGATCGAGCAGCATTATCCGATCCCAACCTCATTGTAAGTCCAGTGGTTACTCGTGAAGATTATGATGCACCCAGCAGTAGCAGGAAGAAAAATAAGGAATATGTACAGAAAATACACAGCACATCAGAAGAGACTACATCAGATTCACGTTGCGGAGGAGGAGACGAAAAAGTGGACAAAGAAGAGAAAGAAGGGGAAGAAGACAAGCAGAAGCAGGGTGAAGTAACACTACCTAGGAACTCCCTTGAAGAGGCAAAGACATCCAAGAAAATAATTTTTTTCCCCACGAAACCTACATCATGGAAGAAGTCCAAAGCGAGTAAGTCAAACCTGCAGACTATGCTCACAGTCGATGACTTCGACTTCATTACCGCAGCTATATCAGATGCCTCAGAAGATATTTTGCAGAGAACTGAAGTGAAACAAGAAGCCATGTATGATAGAATTGAGACAGAGATAAGAGGTGTATAGCAAGCCCTTCACTCTAGCCACGTAATGTCCACTGCGCCCCCCCACCAGAAGAACCAAAGTTGGGAGATGAGCCTGCCCAACTCCGCAGAATAGCTGACGTGACCAAAGCTCACCTTCGTCGCGTGCAGGAAGAAAAATAGCAGGCCATAGTGGCCCTAAATCAAGCACAAGAGGAAATCATAGAGCAACGTCGAGTTGCGCAGCAAGAGAAGGATGACCTCCAAACCAAGTTCGAAGAAAATAAAGTGGAAATCTAGCAGGAGAAGGAACAGTTTTTTGTGAAGTAGGTCAGATTTAAAGAAGTAGTCAACAGATCACTTCACTCTATGATAGGATTGGATTATATGGAAGAAGACCCAGTAGTAAATCAAGTCGTGAAGCTTGTTGAAGCCATTTAGCATCTTCAACAGAGAATAGCAGAACTAGAGATACAAATAGTGCCAAGCACTTTGCAAGAAGTGTGAGGCCAGAGAAAAGCAATTGCCCAGAGCATAGTTGAAAGGATCAAATCATTAGCCATGGAATGTAAACAACTAAGAAGTTGTAGTGCGTAGACTTATGAGCACCTTACCGAGGACCCTGAATTGAAGACACAGGAGTCACAGATCCAGGAAGCAAAGCAACAAGAAGCAGCAGTACAAGTACAATTGAAACTCCTGTCAGTAGTTGAGAGGATGAAAATATCCCAAGAACAATGCACGGCTCAGCAGCAGGTCCATGCCATACAAAGAAAATTCATGGAAGTGACTCAGAAGATCCATCTAGTCTGGGATGCAGCTTGCCTACGTTTTGAGGAGATTGAAGGTCAAGGAGCATAGCTAGAACAAGTAGTCACTTCAATAGAACAGTGCTTAGAGGGACTTATGAACAATGCATTTATTCAAGAGTTCACCGAGCAAGAGGCCTTTGCGCAGCAACATGTTGAAGAAGCTCGAGCCAAGCTCGAGGATTTTGAGGCAGGGCTACCCAGACCAGAGTGACTCGGGATGAGTCACAAGTAAGTGTTGGGGGCTTTTTGGCCCTTGACCAAGTTTTGGAGATCCTTGGTCATGTTTGACCTCTTTTGAGACTTCAACGGGTTGGTCGAAGGTGGAGTGCAAGTAGAAGCGGAGATCACGGGATCTCAACCCCTTTTTCAGGGCAGTTTTGGGATTAGGTTTTATGTAACTAGTATCGGATGTCGACCCATGGGTTTACCCATGTTTGGGCCCATTTTGTAATGTATAAATAGATATCTAGGCGATGTAGGAAGAGGCTAGTGTGCTAAGTGTGAATAGTTGTGGATGCTTTGTGCATTCTATGTGTTAAGACTTGCAGAACTAAGTGCAAGTGATTATAAGAGGCCTATGTATAGAATGTGTAAGAAGGCTTTGTGTTGTGACCTACCTCGGGGAAGGAGGATCTAGAAAGGTGTGCAAATCTTCTCTCCTATGTGGAGTAGGTTTTTTGGGCTCTATGCTTGTAGAAGATTGACAGAAGATAATAGAGAAGAGAAGAGTTGGTGGACATAGCCCCACACTAGGGTGAACCATGTATATCTTGTGCTATGGTTTCTTTTTGCATTATGGTTGTATGTTAGTGATGTGATTTATTCTTAGTTTCAATATATTTATCTATTATGCATATGGTATGATATCTTAGTGATTAATAATGTGAATGAATGATAGATATGATCTCTTTTGATATGCTAAGTGCTTAGATGTGTTATATCTGGTTGGATATTGTGTTGTTCTATAACTAGGGTTTGGATATACGATGTGAATAAGGATTAAATATTGATGAATGTTAACTGCTAAGTGCTTGTAGAGTGGTGTAATCATAGATCTTTATCCCAGCTATCTTGTAGACATTTGAATCCTACAACCACCCCTACCTCTCCCTCGGGTGGGACTTCATCAGCTTCGTAGGTGTTGCCAAAAGGGTCGGTAGTTAGGGTTTTGTTGGTATGTTGTTGAAGCGTTGAACCCTGGGTCTGCCCCTATGCCAAAAATGGGTCCACGTCACCCTGGATGACGTGAGTGAGCGATATCAAACCCAAACAAACATCCTTCTAACGTCCTTCAGATTTCATGGTCGAGATCTTTCCACGTAGATCCATAGATCCAAGGTACTTGTTGCTTCACAACTCTGGGCTTCGGAGCTTATCAACTCACCACATCATGAATCCCCCAGAGGGCCAACTCTCTAGAATATCGAATCTAGCACCACATGTCCTCTACCTGTCAATGGTTGATATTTACTTCGTCATTCGCAACTTTGGGAGTCTTCACACTCTAAAGACTCGCGGCCAAGTTCCTCCAGAGTACCAAGTTTAGACTATCGGATATCTTTCCATGTAGCCTCTCATCCAACGGACAACATTTTGATAGGGAACAAGAGGGGCCATGTGTCACTCCACGGTGTGTCCTGGTTGGTTGTTTACTTAAGAGGCATTCTCAACGAAGTCCTTATATCGATGGTTGAGAAGGATCCCAAGGGATCCAAGGATCGACAATCCACATCACTTCGTGAATTCAGCATTCGGGGGTTTTGGCCATGACGTAGTATCTAGTTTTCTCTCGAAGTAGGTCAGCTCCAAACTGACCACCACCTGGATTAAATGGTCATGAGTGTTCCCCAAGTTCCTTCATATTAATGACTCTCATTACATTGTGGATTCTACATTTGGATTTTTTGATGTTACAACAACTCCATTCTCCTGAAGTGGAACTTTGTCGAAGTACCTTGTGTGAAACCCTCCACTAGTAGATCGGACAGTCATGAAGGGTCCTCAAAAAAATCCCCAGATCAAAGGATCACAACAATTTGCAAATCTATTATTCAAGGTTTTGGCAGTTTTGAAGTTGTGTCCTCCCAGAGTTCTGAACTAAAAGAACTTAGCACCATTCAGACTAGCGCAAGGTTCCCAGACCTTAGCCACATGGGTCCTCCATAAATCCTCGTTAGCTATATGCTTAACTATTGGTTGGGAATTTGTTAAGGTTGTGGTCATAAGCATGTGGTATCTTAGGCTATTAGTTTGAAGGAAGCACCCTCCACTCATAGAACTTAGGTTCTAACATGGGGAAAGGTACTTTCGATGGGTCAACAAAACTGTAGCAGTCCCATAGAGTTTGCCTCAACTCTAGTATTGTGAAGTTAATCCCTGGGAAGAATACATTGAGTATTTACCAACCATCCCAAAGGCCACATTGATCATCTTATAACCATTCGAAGGAAACAGTTTACATAATAACATTAAGCATTTTCCTTATGAATCAAAAACTACAAATATTAGCCATGGACACAAACATTCAAATTATACATTCCAATTTAAGTGCATAAGGAATAAGAAGTACTTATCTATTACAAGCTACAACCAAAAAACTAACTGTGGGTGTTATTATTTCCACCCAACCATAGGCTTAGAGGCATTCACTCTTAACACTCTGTACACCCCCGTGCCAAGCCATGATATCACCAGGGAAATTTATGTTGTTTCTCAAAGATCCTCTCTTTTCACAACAACCCTACGAGGTTTATCAAATGCTTCCTTAGCATCAAGCTTGCGTCCTTCCTCTTTCCTTCTTCATATTCAGGTTGTGCATTCCCCTTTGTGTATGTGCTTTTTTCTAGTGTATCTCTTTCTCTATGCAAGGCTTCAAACGCCTCTACCTCCACTGTTCCTTCCTTTCCCAAAATGGTTCTTGACCTATCTGGTTCCTTCTGTCAGAAGGAAACTCGAGTCAGCCTGGATCTACAGGACTCTGTGGTACTTCGGGCTGACAACCTCATGTCTTCTTATTTAGACCATGCTTCCATTCATGGGGGTGGTTTATTATTCAACCACCAGTCCTTCCTTCATTAATTGATTCCTCTCCTTGGGATCCATAGGCGGTTTTTTATTCCCAACAAGGGGAAATTTGGGATTACTTGGCATAATGAACCCTATTTTATAGTTTTCCCATTCTTTCCCCTAGTGATATCATGGCCACTACTTCAAGGCTTCACCCCCACAGTCATTCATTGGAAATATAAACAAAATACATTTACATCGTTCACACACTACGCCATAGTAATCCTAATTAATGATTAATTACATGTTGGGGGAAACAAGGGTATTTCAATCTCCTCTCCCTTAAAAGGAACATCGTCCTCAGTTTTCTTTCTCAGTAACACCTATCATGCCTTTCGCATTCAATTGCTTCAGAATTTTTGACCCTCTTTATTGGTCAGGTCCTTTTCAGACTATTGGCCTTCTTCACCTATCTTCACTAATTATGGGACAATAAGCACATTAATCAAAATTTCATGTGAAAACATATTACTGTTGTTCAAAATTTAAGAGGAAAATTGCACAATGTAGGACAATACTTATCTATGTAGTTCGTGGATCTGTATCCACATGGTTGTCTTGTTTTCTTGGCTCACTGTTTTTCCTGGACATACCCATTGTGTGCATGATCCCAATCAATAGTGTAGGAGAATTGTCAAAGTCCATTCTTCTTTGTGGTCACTCACCCTCCAAGCCCAGGCTCAGGCATCCCCTTCTCTTCTATATAGTTCCTCGGGTGATCCATATTGCCTTGCAAAGTCTTTCTTGTACAAGAATAATTTTAGAGACTTCATTGAGCATTATAGTCGAGGCTTCCCTCATAATTTCTCTATCGAGGCATCCCTCTGTCTTGTTTTACCAGAACACAACATGTTCTAGGGAGATCATGGATTACCACAGGGTTCTCATGTCTCAACCATAGCCTCTTTCATGCTTTCCATATTGACCTCCTTCATATGTCCACCCTAGACATATATTTTTGTCTTACCTATATTACAGGTACACTGAATTATGAGATATCATCATCAATTTCAAATTTGGAATTTTTAATTGCAAATATGTCACCCATGTATTTTCCAAATTCCACATTTTAATTTCATATTTGTTCCGCACAGGAAATAGATTCATGAGCATGGGACTTTCCTTCCCATAGCATTTTGGCTCAGCGGGCAATTGGTCTTCATTATAGGCTTTCATCATAGCCATATCCAAGACCTTTTTCTTCCTACAATTAATTCTTCATACAGCCAAACAAATGATTAGTTTCTCATATATATATATATATATATATATATATATATATATATATATATTCTCACAACACATTTAGAGTGGAATCACAAACATTTCTTAACTTCTGCATTCTAACAATTGCATCACATCTCCTCATTCCTTACCTATGCATCATTTCATCATACCAAACTTTTCAAAATGTAATTCAACATTAAGTGAACTTAATCCAAGGTGCCACTATCCATGGCCACATTCACATACCATGCACCCTTGTGTTGATTTCAAGTTCACCACACTTTATGTCAAGTATTTTTCCATGGTGTGTCGGAGCTTATCCAAGCTCTTCACCATATGGATTATTCATTTTCATTCATTGTTGCAGTAGGACTATGCTTCTAGATACAGGATGATCATGATCCCAGATCAACATATATGAAACCAAAATTTTCTCTTGAGTGCACCCAAGCATTCTTCCTCCAGTAGTAACTAGGGTGCCAATACTCGTGGCCACCTAACTTTCGTTTTTTCCTTAACACCTCTACCATTCATGTAGAGTATTGGAAGGTTCTCCTTCCTTAATGGGCAGTCCATTGCCTACCCTCGTATGCAATCATTCATTTCCTCAAAGTATTCGATGCAATGTGCTAACTATGAGCACCTTTATTCTCCATCTCCCTAGATTGGTCATTGTACCCATGGTACTCCTTACTCCTACATTCTCTTGCAAGGATCATAACTCATATTTGGATAGCATGGACTTCCTCTCTCTATTATTCGGGTTCTTTTACTAAATCATACCCTACTTGGGTATCAATGGCATACAACAGACACTTCCAAATTATATGCATATCATTAAGATAATGAAATATTTTTAGAGGGAATTCTTACCAAATCCCTTCATACATCATGCCACATAGGTATGAACATTCGTATACCTACTCTGGATGCTAGCACCCTCTCTAATATTACCTCATCAATGGTGCTTTGTGGGGACTTTTAAATCCCCTTCAACAATATTTTAACAACCTTCTCATAGTTATCCTTTGCTTGAGGCTTTCCATCATTGGCAACTTTCTTTCTCAACAGCTCCAATTTCATTCTACACATGATATACATCATAAATATGTTAGTCATTAAATAAAAATGCAATTATCATAGCCTTCTAGTCAATAAAATATTTTCACATATCATCTTTCCAATTTTCTCTTATCCTAGAGAACACATTAGACAACAAGAAAGGAGTTAAGGGATTCTTCCCTTTTTCCAATTTATTCTACACCACTTGGGATTTCCAACCCAATTGAGTTATTTCTAAGGCCTTGTTGTCTTTTCTTAACATGGATTTAACCAAGCCTATTCATTTCAACATACTCATTTATTCATTCTCCTTTATCCAGTTGTACTTGTTCTCACAACTGCTCATATAATACCTACAACTCCGTAAGAAATTTAGAGTTCTTAGGGTGGGAAAAGTGTTCCTCCTTGTTCCTTTTCTTTTCTTTTGCAATTACTCCCTGTTGGGATATTCCTTCTCTTTTCCTAGACCAACCTTGGTTAGGCCTCACCCTAACCTTTTTGGATACATCAGCATGCTTTACTAGAAACTTTTGCTCACAATGAAATATGAACCTATGCATTCTGCACATTACCATTCAGTTATCAGAATGGTCAACATTCATTTGTTAGTCTTCTACTCATACATTTTGTTGAAAAATAAAATCCATAATTCTTATATACATATGCATATACATATACACATACGTATACGCATATGTGTGTGTGTGTGTGTGTGTGTGTGTGTGTG
>JZKD02S2013038.1:388248-416848 GCA_000966675.3 Picea glauca
AAGATTCCCCTGAACGAAAAGCTAAAGAAGGGTACTCAAAGCAGTCTTATATTCATCTGTCGAAATATCACATTACAAATTGAAAGGATAGAATACGTCCCGCTTCTCTGGAGTTTCTTCAGTACATCAAAACTTGGATATCCCGAATGGTGAATTCCTATGATTTAAAGAGGAAATCCCTTCGATACAATCGTTACAATGCATATCTGAATCCTATCCTAAATCAGATCTTCTTTCTAAATCAACATAGGATGTCCTATTCTCACGCAACCGAATGCTAATACAGGAACTGAATGAGGTATTGCTGTTACGGCTGGTGTAATAGCTCCTTCTCATCACTGCTGATGCTGTTTCAGCATCACAATTCACGGTCTGTTTCAGCCACGTGAATTGCGCTCTTGGCTGTGTTGTCCTTGACCGCTAACTGTAACAGCTTGTGTTTCAGCATCTGGCAGTCTCCTCTGTGTTTCAACATCTGCAGTTCTAAGCTTGGTAGCAACTCTGTGTCTCAGCCTTTGTGACTCTGGACTGTATGACAGTTCTGTGTTGTAGCACTAGGGGCCTCGGACTGTGTTTCAGCAACAGGGACCTCGGACTGTGTTTCAGCAACAGGGGCTTCGATCTGTGTAACAGCTCCGCGTTTCAGCATCTGCGACCTGAACTGTGTTTCAGCAGCTGCGTCCTGGACTGTGTTTCAGCAACAGGCTTTGAATGCTAGTCTGCAGTCTAATCAATGGTTAAGTACAAAAGTGATGTAAAATATTATGCAAAACAGATTAATCATATAGTAATGAGAAAGGTCGTTGTATACCTTGGAATGATCAGATGAAGTGATAATATGAGTCTAAGTACAGGTGATCAAGGGTATAATAATGGCAAAAAGTATGGGCAAAAAGGTACATTGTGTGGTCCTAACACCAATCAACCAGGACACATTGTGGAGTGACACATGGCCCCTCTTGTCCCCTGTCAAATGTCATCCGTTGGACCAGCTCTGTTGGATGAGAGGCTATGTGGGAAGAGATTCGATAGTTTGGAGACTTGGTACTCTAGAGGAACTTGGCCAAGAGTCTTTTGAGTGTGAAGACTCCCAAAGTTGCGAATGACGAAGTTAGGGTACAATGTTGTAGAGAGACTGAAGGGAATGAAGGTCAAAGCTACGTGGAAAGATTATGAGACTTCAGGACTTCGAGAGGTTTTGTGCGTAGAAATAAAAGGGGCACTCAGTGCTGAAGCACCGAACGTAGACTTATCTTTAAGTATATGCGTTGACATGGAGGGAGATCCACCATTGGTTTATCGGTGGATGGAATCCTGCAATAGGTGTAGGAGTGCTGGAAGCTCCGGGATTTAGGAAAACTTGGGATGATACGTGAGATTCAGATCCACGTGGCCCTTGACCAACAAGTGCTCGAAGGACTGTGGAAGGGCATTTCTTCCAATCCTTAACTCAGTTTTGAGCATGAGGATAGTGGTTGGAAATATATGAACGAGTAGGATGGGATGGATATCCATGAAAGAGTATGTGACATGGTTTAGGAAAAAAAAATTATGATTTCCCACCCCTTAGAAGAGTATTTAGGGGTCAGGTGTGTTACAAATTGGTATCAGAGCATGGAAACAACACTTGGCCTACTTGGGCTCATGCACAAGTCATAAAAAAATATTATTAGAGGAATTTAAGGGGTAACACCCTATTTCACCCATTCCTAAGAGGCTTAGTAAACCTCTACTGAAGCGAGGAATGAAACCTTCTATTGTTGATAGATGTTTTGGAAATATGCACTGTATGTTGCTAATGTTTCTAAATAAAGAAACTGACTTCACTGTGCAATCATACATGTTGTTGTACATACATAAGATTGGGTTGCCAAGGCTAATATGAGCCTCTTGAGAATATTACTGCCAAAGGGAAATCATTTGCATAAGTCCATTGAGTATAAGGATGCATATTTAAAATTCATTTGGGATTTTACCCAACGACATTGAATCATGCTAATTTGTGACAGGGAATCCTACCCGTTCTTTTTCAGAAATGTTGGCCAATCCTACAGAAATGGGATTATGTTGATTAGCAATAATAGTAAGACTTGAATGTGTATGGATTGAAAGGATATGTGGCAATAATAATTACTATTTTAATAAAGGATTAAACCCAGTATATGTGTATGACCACTCACGATCAGAGTATTAATGGAAATGGTAAGGTCAATTTACTGACTAAAAATTGTTGATGGAATAATCCAGTAAGAAAGTAAAAAGGAACCCTATATATTGAGAGCGAGCTTCATGAAGGTAGAAGTAAATGGACAAGAGCAAGTTCAAAATCTCATGGTTATGGTATTGGAGTGTATATCCATGTTAATTCAAGGGCTTGTCTATGCATAAGAATGAATATGGAAAAATATTGAACATGCAAATTAGGCATGTTATAACCTTTGGTGGGTTGTAAGGTACGGTCTACTAATGTACCTTTTAGATGAGGATGACCTTACGACAATAGGGCTTAAAAATAAGAGTGAAAATTTGATGATGTTGTGGCCTAATGCCTTAATACGATAGGACTGTAAGGATCAATGAGATACCGATACAAGTTTTGATTAAGGAGGTGTCAAAACACCTTCAGATGACCAATGGATCATATTGACATCCAGAGGTGGATGGTAGCCATATGGATATGGATTGGTATACTCAGATATCTATAAGAGGGAGTTTAGGAAGAGATTCCCTTGTAAATATCTATTCACCAAGAGTGAATTGAGGCATGAATAAGAGACTAGAAGTGGTTATCTTACTGCCTTGAGTGGCACAATAACTATCCATCCGAATTTTGAATTATGGAAGGTTTTTAAAGTAGAAAGGAAAAAGGTGACCCTTGTTTGTTATTTCCATATAGAAGGGGAAACATTAGTATGAATTATGACTGTGAGACTAGTCATATGAGTGACTATATTCTATCACTAAAGAAAACTAATATTAATCTAAAATATCAATGTAAAAGGGGTGCAAGAGATGCACCTACCTATATGTGTATATATGCTTAAAAGGATAATATGACCACAAGCTCTCAACTGAGAGAGAATCTTAGTGATGAGTACCCCTAGGTGACTTATCATAAGAGTGATTGGAAGATCCTTGGGATAAGGATCTGGAAGTCTTACATGTTCATGTGTATGAAGGACATGAGAAAAGGTGCAATCAATGGTCTTGCATGATGAATGTTTGGCTATGTCGTTGTATACTCGAGTGCATAAGTTTAATTCATTATGAGGTTGCTTGATATGAAAACTGATATTAAGACCAAGTGGATATGAATGCTATTAAATGTCCAAGTGATGCACCTATATAATTTATGAGAATATGCATACTAAGGCATGATGTGACTGCCTAAATGAGTGAAATGTAAGGCAAGAATTACACTTGCCAAAATTTAATGAATACCATGGATGCATGGCCGACTCTAATATGAGGAGTCATGAAAGTTTGGTTTTGAATGATAGCTTGAGGGGAATGTGTTTCATTCCTTCATGAAAGGCTAGTATAAGAAGAAGAGAGAGTAAGGGAGAAAGGATGATATGTTGTCATGACAAAAGGAAATATGATTAAGCCTTTGAGGGATGCGTGAGAACAATTGTGAACAGTCATAAGTTAAATGATTTATGGTTGTGCATGTAGTTAAGTGCATCATGGATGTAAGTTAACAAAACAAGTAATATGTGTGGACAAATCATTTGGATGCATAACAAAGATGCATGTTTATATTCCTTATGGAATATTTGATAAACAATCGAACTAACTCAAGGTTGAGGATATCATAGATAGTGAAGGATATGTAATAAGGAAGTTGGATGTTGAAGGAGTTCCCTGTGAAGGAACTGTGTAAGGACTCTGTTAGGAGAACATAGTGAAAACCTTAATGATTGATGGAAATTGAGCAGTGGGATGCAAGCCTATACACACACACACACACACACACACACACACACACACACACACACACACACACACACACACACACACACACATGCGTATACGTATGTGTATATGTATATGCATATGTATATAAGAATTATGGATTTTATTTTTCAACAAAATGTATGAGTAGAAGACTAAAAAATGAATGTTGACCATTCTGATAATTGAATGGTAATGTGCAGAATGCATAGGTTCATATTTCATTGTGAGCAAAAGTTGCTAGTAAAGCATGCTGATGTATCCAAAAAGGTTAGGGTGAGGCCTAACCAAGGTTGGTCTAGGAAAAGAGAAGGAATATCCCAATAGGGAGTAATTGCAAAAGCAAAGAAAAGGAACAAGGAGGAACACTTTTCCCACCCTAAGAACTCTAAATTGCTTACAGAGTTATAGGACTTATATGAGCAGTTGTGAGAACAAGTACAACTGGATAAAGGAGAATGAATAAATGAGTATGTTTAAATGAATAGTCTTGGTTAAATCCATGTTAATAAAATACAATGAGGCCTTAGAAATAACTCAATTGGGTTGGAAATCCCAAGTGGTGTAGAAGAAATTGGAAAAAGGGAAGAATCCCTTAACTCCTTTCTTGTTGTCTAATGTGTTCTCTAGGATAAGAGAAAATTGGAAAGATGATATGTGAAAATATTTTATTGACTAAAAAGATATGATAATTGCATTTTTATTTAATGACTAACATATTTATGATGTATATCATGTGTAGAATGAAATTGGAGTTGTTGAGAAAGACAATTGCTAATGATGGAAAACCTCAAGCAAAGGATAACTATGAGAAGGTTGTTAAAATATTGTTGAAGGGGATTTAAAAGTCCCCACAAAGCACCATTGACGAGGTAATATTAGAGAGGGTGCTAGCATCCAGAGAAGGTATAAGAATGTTCATACCTATGTGGCATGATGTATGAAGGGATTTGGTAAGAATCCCCTCTGAAAAGATTTCATTATCTTAATGATATGCATATAATTTGGAAGTGTCTGTTGTATGCCATTGATACCCAAGTAGGGTATGATTTAGTAAAAGAACCCGAATAATAGAGAGAGGAAGTCCATGCTATCCAAATATGAGTTATGATCCTTGCAAGAGAATGTAGTAGTAAAGAGTACCATGGGTACAATGACCAATCTAGGGAGATGGGGAATAAAGGTGCTCATAGTTAGCACATTGCATCGAATACATTGAGGAAATGAATGATTGCATATGAGGGTAGGAAATGGAATGCCCATTAAGGAAGGAGAACCTTCCAATAATCTACATGAATGGTAGAGGTGTTAAGGAAAAAATGAAATTTAGGTGGCCACGAGTATTGGCACCCTAGTTACTACTGGAGGAAGAATGCTTGGGTGCACTCAAGAGAAAATTTTGGTTTCATATATGTTGATCTGGGATCATGATCATCCTGTAGCTAGAAGCATAGTCCTACTGCAACAATGAACAAAAATGAATAAGCCATATGGTGAAGATCTTGGATAAGCTCCGACACACCGTGGAAAAATACTTGACATAAAGTGTGGCGAACTTGAAATCAACACAAGGGTGCATGGTATGTGAATGTGGCCATGGATAGTGGCACCTTGGATTAAGTTCACTTAATGTTGAAAAATCCCATAATGAAGACCAATTGTCTGCTGAGCCAAAATGCTATGGGAAGGAAAGTCCCATGCTCATGAATCTGTTTCTTGTGCGGAACAAATCTGAAATTAAAATGTGGAATTTGGAAAATACATGGGTGACATATTTGCAATTAAAAATTCCGAATTTGAAATTGATGATGATATCTCATAATTCTATGTACTTGTAATACAGGTAAGACAAAAATATATGTCTAGGGAGGACAGATGAAGGAGGTCAATATGGAAAGCATGAAAGAGGCTATGGTTGAGACATGAGAACCATGTGGTAATCCATGATGTCCCTAGAACATGCTGTGTTCTGGTAAAACAAGCCGGAGGGATGCCTCGATAGAGAGATTATGAGGGAAGCCTCAACTATAAGGCTCAATGAAGTCTCTGAAATTATTCTTGTACAAGAAAGCCTTTGCAAGGAAATATGGATCACCCGAGGAACTATATATAAGAGAAGGGGATGCCTGAGCCTGGGCCTGGAGGGTGAGTGACCACAAAGAATAATGGACTTTGAAAATTCTCCTACACTATTGATTGGGATCATGCACACAATGGGTATGTCTAGGAAAAACAGTGAGCCAAGAAAACAAGACAACCATGTGGATACAAATCCACGAACTGCATAGATAAGTATTGTGCTACATTGTGCAATTTTCCTCTTAAATTTTGAACAACAGTAATATGTTTTCACATGAAATTTTGATTAATGTGCTTATTGTCCCATAATTAGTGAAGACAGGTGAAGAAGGCCAATAGTATGAAAAGGACCTAACCAATAAAGAGGGTCAATAATTCTGAAGCAATTGAATGAGAAAGGCATGATAGGTGTTACTGAGAAAGAAGACTGAGGATGATGTTCCTTTTAAGGGAGAGGAGATTGAAATACCCTTGTTTCCCCCAACTTGTAATTAATCATTAATTAGGATTACTATGGTGTAGTGTGTGAACGATGTAAATGTATTTTGTTTAGATTTCCAATGAATGACTGTGGGGGTGAAGCCTTGAAGTAGTGGCCATGATATCACTAGGGGAAAGAATGGGAAAATTATAAAAGAGGGTTCATTATGTCAAGTGACCCCAAATTTTCTCTTGTTGGGAATAACAAACCACCTCTGGCTCCCAAGGAGAGGAATCAATTAATGAAGGAAGGACTGATGGTTGAATAATAAGCCACCCCCATGAATGGAAGCATGGTCTAACTAAGAAGACATGAGGCTGTCAGCACGAAGTACCACAGAGTCCTGCAGATCCAGGCTGACTCGAGTTTCCTTTTGACAGAAGGAACCAGATAGGTCAAGAACCATTTTGGGAAAGGAAGGAAGGGGGATACACGAACAAACAGTGGAGGTAGAGGCGTGTGAAGCCTTGCATAGAGAAAGAGATACACTAGAAAAGAGCGCATGCATAAAGGGGAATGCACAACCTGAATATGAAGAAGAAAAGAGGAAGGACGCAAGATTGATGCTAAGGAAGCATCTGATAAACCTTGCGGGGTTGTTGTGAAAAGAGAGGATCTTTGAGAAATGACATAAATTTCCCTGGTGATATCATGGCTTGGCACGGGGGTGTCCAGAGTGTTAAGAGTGAATGCCTCTAAGCCTATGGTTGGGTGGAAATAATAACACCCACAATTAGTTTTTTGGTTGTAGCTTGTAATAGATAAGTACTTCTTATTCCTTATGCACTTAAATTGGAATGTATAATTTGAATGTTTGTGTCCATGGATAATATTTGTAGTTTTTGATTCATAAGGAAAATGCTTAATGTTATTATGTAAATTGTTTCCTTCGAATGGTTATAAGATGATCAATGTGGCCTTTGGGATGGTTGGTAAATACTCAAGGTATTCTTCCCAGGGATTAACTTCACAATACTAGAGTCGAAGCAAACTCTACGGGACTGCTACAGTTTTTTTGACCCATCGAAAGTGCCTTTCCCCATGTTAGAACCTAAGTTCTGTGAGTGGAGGGCGCTTCCTTCAAGCCAATAGCCTAAGAGACCATAGGTTCGTGACCACAACCTTAACAAATTCCCAACCAAGAGTTAAGCATATAGCTCACGAGGATTTATGCAGGACCCATATGGCTAAGGTCTAGGAACCTTGTGCTAGTCTGAATGGTGCTAAGTTCTTTTAGTTCAGAACTCTGGGAGGACACAACTTCACAACTACCAAAACCTTGAATTCCAGAGTTGCAAAATGTTGTGATCTGTTGATCTGGGGAGTTTGTTGAGGACCCTTCATGACTGTTTGATCTACTAGTGGAGGGTTTCACTCATGGTACTTCGACAAAGTTCCACTTCAGGAGAATGGAGTTGTCGTAGCGTCAAAAAATTTAAATGTAGAATCCACAATGTAATGAGAGTCGTTAATATGAAGGAACTTGGGGAACACTCATGACCATTTAATCCAGGTGGTGGTCAGTTTGGCACTTACCTACTTCGGGAGAAAACTGGATACTACATGGCCAAAACCCCCGAATGCTGAATTCACGAAGTGACGTGGATCATCGATCCTTGGATCCCTTGGGATCCTTCTCAACCATCGATATAAGGACTTCGTTGAGAACGCCTCTTAACTAAAAAACCAACATGGACACACCGTGGAGTGACACATGACCCGTCTTGTTCCCTATCAAAATGTCGTCCATTGGATGAGAGGCTACGTGGAAAGATATCCGATAGTCCAGACTTGGTACTCTGGAGGAACTTGGCTAGGAGTCTTTAGAGTGTGAAGACTCCCGAAGTTGCGAACAACGAAGTAAATATCAACTGTTGACAGGTAGAGGACATGTGGTGCCAGATCTGATATTCTGGAGAGTTGGCCCTCTAGGGGATTCACGATGTGGTGAGTTGATAAGCTCTGAAGCCTAGAGTTGTGAAGCAACAAGTACCGTGGATCTATCGATCTACGTGGAAAGATCTCGACCATGAAATCTGAAGGACGTTAGAAGGATGTTTTTCTGGGGTTGACATTGCTCACTCACGTCATCCAGAGTGACATGGACCCATTGTTGGCATAGGGGCAGACCCAGGGTTCAACGCTTCAACAACACACCAACAAATCCCTAACTACCGACCTTTTTGGCAACACCTGCGAAGCTGATGAAGTCTCACCTGAGGGAGAGGTAGGGGTGGTTGTAGGATTCAAATGTCTGGAAGCTAGTTGGGACATAGATCTGTGATTACACCACTCTACAAGTACTTAGAAGTTAACATTCATCAGTATTTAATCCTTATTCACATCGTATATCCAAAACCTAGTTACAGAACAACACAATATCCAACCAGATATAACACAGCTAAGCACTTAGCATATCAAAAGAGATCATATCTAGCATTCATTCACATTATTAAGCACTAAGCTATCATACCATATGAATAATAGATAAATATATCAAAACTAAGCATAAATAACATCACTAACATACAACCATAATGAAAAAAGAAACCATAGCACAAGATATATGTGGTTCACCCTAGTGTGGGGCTATTCCCACCAACTGTTCACTTCTCTATTATCTTCTGTCAATCTTCTACAAGCATAGATCCCCAAAACCCTACTCCACATAGGAGAGAATATTTGCACACCTCGCTAGATCCTCCTTCCCCGATTTAGGTCACAACACAAAGCCTTATTACACATTCTATCCACAGGCCTCTTACAATCACTTGCACTTAGCTCTACAAGTCTTAACACATAGTATGCACAAAGAATCCACAACTATTCGCACTTAGCACATTGGCCTCTTCCTACATCGCCTAGATATCTATTTATACATTACAAAATGGGCCCAAACATGGGTAAACCCATGGGCCGACATCCGATACCAGTTACATAAACCTTACTCCCAAAACTGCCCTAAAAAAGGGGTTGAGATCCCACGATCTCCGCTTCTACTTGCGCTCCACCTTCGACCAACTCGTTGAAGTCCCAAAAGAGGTCAAACATGACCAAGGATCTCCAAAACTTGGTCAAGGGCCAACAATCCCCCAACACTCACTTGTGACTCATCTTGAGTCACTCTGGTCTGGGTAGCCCTACCTCAAAATCCTCGAACTTGGCTCGAGCTGCTTCAACTTGTTGCTGCGCAAAGGCCTCCTGCTTGGTGAACTCTTGAATAAATGCCTTGTTCATTAGTCCCTCTAAGCACTGCTCTATCGAAGTGACTACTTGTTCTAGCTCTGCTCCTTGATCTTCAATCTCCTCAAAACGCAGGCAAGCTGCATCCTAGACTGGCTGGATCTTCTGAGTCACTTCCATGACTTTTCTTTGTATGGCATGGACCTGCTGCTGAGCTGTGCATTGTTCTTTGGATCTTTTCGTCCTCTCAACTGCTGACAGGAGTTTCAATTGTGCTTGTACTGCTGCTTCTTGCTACTTTGCTTCCTGGATCTGTGACTCCTGTGTCTTCAGTTCAGGGTCCTTGGTAAGGTGCTCATAATTCTACGCACTACAACTTCTTAGTTGTTTACATTCCATGGCTAATGATTTGATCCTTTCAACTATGCTCTGGGCAATTGCTTCTCTTTGGTATCACACTTCTTGCAAAGTGCTTGGCACTATTTGTATCTCTAGTTCTGCTATTCTCTATTGAAGCTGCTAAATGGCTTCAACAAGCTTCACGACTTGATTTACTACTAGGTCTTCTTCCATATAATCCAATCCTATCATAGAGCGAAGTGATCTGTTGACTACTTCTTTAACTCTGACCTGCTCCACAAAAAATTGTTCCTTCTCATGCTGGATTTCCACTTTATTTTCTTCGAACTTGGTTTGGAGGTCATCCTTCTCTTGCTGCGCAACTTCACGTTTCTCTATGATTTCCTCTTGTGCTTGATTTAGGGCCACTATGGCCTGCTATTTTTCTTCCTGCACATGATGAAGATGAGCTTTGGTCACGTCAGCTATTCTGTGGAGTTGGGCAGGCTCATCTCCCAACTTTGGTTCTTCTGGTGGGGGGGCGCAGTGGACATTGCACGGCTGGAGTGAAGGGCTTGCTATACACCTCTTAGCTCTGTCTCAATTCTATCATACATGGCTTCTTGTTTCACTTCAGTTCTCTGCAAAATATCTTCTGAGGCATCTGATATAGTTGTGATAATGAAGTCAAAGTCATCGACCGTGAGCATAGTCTGTAGTTTCAACTTACTCGCTTTGGACTTCTTCCACGATGTAGGTTTCGTGGGGGAAAACTTTCTTTTCTTGGATGTCTTTTCCTCTTCAAGGGAGTTCCTAGGTGGTGTTACTTCGCCCTGCTTCTTCTTGTCTTCTTCCCCTTCTTTCTCTTCTTTGTCCACTTTGTCGTCTCCTCCTCCGCTAGGTGAATCTAACGCAGTCTCTTCTGATGTGCTGTGTATTTCCTGTACATATTCCTTCTTTTTCTTCCTGCTACTGCTGGGTGCATCATAATCTTCACGAGTAACCATCGGACTTCCAATGAGGTTGGGATCGGATAATGCTGCTTGTTTGACTGGTATAAGGAGTTATGCAGGCCATTCCTTAGTGATTTCTTCTAGGTCCTCCTCTCTGAGCTTGTAGTAGGACTGAAGCTCTTCTTTAATTTCGTCTGTGCACACAATAATATAAATAAAATGCTTATCTATGCGGAACTTCATAAGGGGCCTGAACCTGTTCAGGGTGTTCAGTGTCATACGAGGGAGAGACTCAATAGCCCTCTTCAGCTGTAGGTAGTAGGTATGGAATACTATGTTCGACTGCCATTGTTTCCCCATATCACTCTCTAATACCAGAGTGTGGTGAACTTCGTATCTAATGGCTTGAACGACTCAATGTCAGGGAAGGTCGCACCTTCCGACATCTCCTAAGCAATGAATGTGATGAGGATCAATAACCAGCTAAAATGGAACTCATAGCCCTGATCCTGAGCTTTGCGACAATCCAGTTCTAACTGATTGACTAGGTAAATCACCCAATTCATCTGTATTCCTTCCATGCATTTTCCTGCGAGGTCAATGACAAACCCTGTGACCTGCATGGGTCTGTTCTTCCAGACTAGATTACCAACAATCAACTGGAAAGCAAGGCGCACTGCGCCATTATGAATGGAGGCTACCTTGTATCCTTGTGTCCCTTTCTCTACATTGTCGTAGGTGTATTTGATCTTCTGTTCCATGGCACGGTCTATAACCTTCCTTGGATAAAAGTCTTGCGGGTCTATTCCCTACATGCTTAATCCAGTGATCCTATGGATCAACGTTGGATCGATGGTGATGAGTCTGTCTAGCCATAGATACCCTCCATGGAAGCATGGCAATGGGAGATTAACGCACACATTAACCTCCTGGTGCCTTCCAAAATGTGGTATCTTCATCACATTCAAGATAGTGAACCTCATGATGTCCATAGTCCACGGCTAGGGGATGATATTCGATTTCTTCCCTTTCATATTGGTCAAATATTTGTGAGGTGCGAGCATGCCATAACTCTTGCAGTCTCCTAGTTTATAGTCACTAATATTCAAGGTTGGAATCCTCTCCAACTGGTCTGACTACTTGTATTCGCTTCAAGAGGTACACAGTGATGACTATGTAGTCGAAGTCCCTTGGGACATTGTCATGAATCACCACACCAGCCAAGGGTGGGATGTAGTCGGGTAGGATGGATGGAATTAGCTTCGCATTCGCCAAGTCATCACGATGCTTGGTTATTTTCTCGGTTGTAGCTCGGGATGGTCCAGATACATGAGTAGTTGATGGGGAGGCTTTCACTCCTCCCATCAATGAGGCTTGGATGCCTTTGGACATCACCTTCTCAGCCATGAGGTCTATTAGAATCTCTTTGACAAATTTTTCTGCTGCGCTAATTTCGTCTGACATGCACACTCGAGATTTGATATCTTAGGCCAGTGAACAATACTCAATGTAACATAATGGATGGAGAGGTCTCAATGATCACTGTGTGGAATCAAATAGTTCTCTTTGGGCTCAAATAATCACAATTGGAAAAAGTGTTCTCGGTGCAACGCTCGATGGGATAAATAGATATCGTCATAACGATTTATTTCAACGGGTCACAAAGCCTTATTCAATGCAATTACATCCATTATGGCATGGTCCCAATGGTCCAATGGAAAACTTTCAGGCCATAACTGCTTTCCTAACCATTCGAGAGTGTTGATTGAATGGTCATATTGCTTCGTCATGGCGAAGTGCCATTCTGTGTTGTACTAATATTCCAATGAAGTTTGAGTTCTGGAAACCTTTCTTCTGCGAAGTATTCTCTGAAACTTCTTGCAATTTTTCTAACTTTTCCCTTTTCTGGCCTTCTTTCTTGTGATTTGAATCACTGGTTTCCTCTTTACATTATCGTTCTCATCTCCTCTTGGCATGATAACTTCACACTGTGGAGTGTCTTTCATAGGGTTCAAGGGTAATACTTCTTCTCTTTTTGGGGTAGGTGTTGTACTCTCTTGTACATACAAGTGTCTCTAGTCTTCCTGTGTCCTTTCAACTTTGACATCCATATATTTGGTCTTTAGTAGCTTCGAATGGTTCTCTTGTTCTTCCAGTAAGTGCGCTATTCTCCTAGCCATGAAATCTCTTAGTTCTTTCTTTTTCTATTCTATATCCTCCTCTTCTTGTTTCCTTCATATATGATCTTTATCAATCTAGGTTTTTCCTAGAAAGATAGCAAATGGGGCGCTATTCTCAACAAAATTAACGATCTCAAATTCTTCTTCTGTCAAAGTGCCATGAGCACTCATAGATATCTGGGTAAGTCTTCCACATAGGGTTATCAACTTTCCTCTAAATAATCTTATTCCTCCTAATGAAGGAACCATAGTAGGATTTCCCAAAACTTCCCAAGTTCTTTCTGTCATGATATTCACCCATGTTTCCTCATCCAGGACAGAGTCTATGTTGAAGTCTCCTATTCTTGTTTCTATGTATTCTTTCTCTTTTAATACCTTTGATAAGTTGATAGTTATGTGATCATTCAAGGTTTCCTTCATTTGCAGTAATATAGTCTCTGATTCTTTCTAGGGTTTTATCATATCCTTAGTTTCATGGCTTGTCTTATAGTTTTCTTGTCTCATATTCATATTTTCAACTTTCACAATCATTCTAGGGCAATAAAAAACTTCATGGTCCATAGATTTACATAAAAAACAACTAGGTCTTCTACTAGGGCATTCCTTAGCAAGATGTCCTGGTCTTCTGCAACTGTAACAAAGGGTTAATCCTCTCTTTCTCTTAAATGATCCCCAACCTTTCCTGTACTGTGCACTGGGATCACAGTAACTAACCTACAAAAAATTCTTTCTAGGATCTTGCATCCATTTTCTAGTCCAAACATTCTTTCTATGCATAGGGATAACATACCTTTCATTATTTCTATCATATCTATTCATATCAAATATTCTTTCTTCTAACTGTGCCCTAGTTTTCAGATTAGGACAAAATTTATCAAACATACCTAGATCCATTATTTCGAAACAAAAATTTTCACTTATCTTACCTTTCTCAGAGCACAAAGCTTCAATATCTTACCTCTTTTCTTCAGATCAGAATTCTCTTCTCAGCACAGAGCTTCGCAAGTCACTACTGTGCACTAAATCACATATCTACGCACATAGCTTTCTTTTCTTCAGTTCCTATCAATCACAGTTTCAAGTCCCGACAACAGAACCATTTGTTGGCACAGGGGCAGACCCAGGATTCAATGCTTCAACAACGCACCAACAAAATCCTAACTACCGACCCTTTCGACAACACCTGCGAAGCAGATGAAGTCTCACCCGAGGTAGATGCAGGGATGGTTACAGGACCCAAATGTCTGCAACCTATCTGGGACACAGATATGTGATTACACCACTCTACAAGCACTTAGCAGTTAACATTCATCAGTATTTAACCCTTATTCACATCGCAGATCCAAACCCTAGTTATAGAACAACTCAATATCCAACCAAATATAACACATCTAAGCACTTAGCATATGGAAAGAGATCACATCTAGCATTGATTCACATTACTAAGCACTAATCTATCATACCAAATGCATCATACATAAAGATATTGACACTAAGCATAAATCACATCACTAACATACAACCATAATGGAAAAAGAAATGATAACATAGGATATACATGGTTCACCCCAGTGTGGGGCTATGTCCACCAACTTTTCTCTTCTCTATTATCTTCTGTCAATCTTCTACAAGCATAAAGCCCAAAAAACCTACTCTGCATAGGATAGGAGATCTGTGCACCTCTCTAGATCCCCCTTCCCCGAGTTATGTTAGAGAACAAAGCCTTCTTACACAGTCTATACACAGGCCTCTTACAATCACTTGCACTTAGCTCTACAACTCTTAACACATAGTATGCACAAAGCATCCTCAACTATTCACACTTAGCAGACTGGCCTCTTCCTACATCTTCTAGATATATATTTATACATTAAAAAATGGGCCCAAACATGGGTAAACCCGTGGGATGACATCCCATAACCGTTACATAAACCCTAATCCCAAAACTTCCCTAAAAAAGGGGCCGAGATCCCGCGATCTTCGCTTCGACTTGCGCTCTACCTTAGACCATCCTGTCGAAGTCCCAAAAGAGGTCAAACATGACCAAGGATATCCAAAAATTGGTCAAGGGCCAACACCTGTAACCAAGGTGCCACGTGTCACTGATATATTGAATTTTTGTAGACCCCTTATGCCTATTAGAGAATGACACGTGTCACCCCTTGATGAGGGCACTTGTCACCCCTGTCCCTTGCTACATGTTAGCCTTTGGTATGTGCCCGCCCGGACAAAGTGGTTGGTGATGTGATAGGGACTCCAAGAGTCTAGGATGTTAGGACTCCAGTGGTTTGGAGTGTGGTGTCAAGGATACACTAGAAGGGTCAGATATACATGGCAGTGTTTTGGAAGTTCGGGAGATAGGAGCTCCATAAGCGTTAGGGTGTAGTCTTGTAGAGAGACTAAAGGGCCCGAAGGCCAGAGCCGTGTGGAAAGATTACGAGACTTTGGAAGTTCGAGACTTTGGGAGGTTTCATTCTTAGATAGAAAAGGGGTACTTAGTGCCGAAGCACCGAATGACAGATTATCCTTAAGCATATGCATTGACGTGGAGGGTGATTCACCATTGGTTTATTAGTAAATGGAATCCCACCATAGGTTTAGGAGGGCTAGAAGCTTTGGGATTTAGGAGAACTCAGGATGATACGTAACATTTAGATCCACATAGAAACCATGTGGCCCTTGACCAACAAGTGACCGAAGGACCATGGAAGGACATTTCTTCCAATCCTGAGCTCTGTTTTGAGCGTGAGGACAATAGTTGGAAAGATTTGAACAAGTAGAATGGGATGGATATCCATGAAAAATGATGTGACATGGTTTAGGAAAATGAAATTATGATTCCCCACCCCTTAAAATATTATTTAGGGGTCAAGTGTGTTACATCTCTACAATTTGTTACTTGAATCAGGGCATCCTTGAAGCATTGTTATTTTGATGGCTACAATTTTATTTTTATTTTTTTGGATTCTTCATTAGAATCTTCTGAATCTTTGTCATTGTCGCTATCCCTCTCTATTTCACACATATATAATTGTCTACCCTTGAATTTTTGGCATGACCTCTAGTTAGGTGCATGACATCTAAAACACCAACTTGTGGGTAGACGAATCTATGCAACTGAAGAGCATACAAGAGTTTGGCACAGTTTACAAATATTCGAATGCTAAATGTCAGTGGATGCTTTGAGCTATAAGAGATGCTGAGTATGGAAACATTGATATCATTAGAGGTGTTGGAAGAAGAGGCATGTGTGAAGCTGAAGAGCATAGGGGGGTTTTCCCAGTTGGAAAATCTTAGACTCCTAAATGTGAGTGGGTGCTTGGACTTAGAGGAGTTTCCAAATATGCTTAGACTTAGAAGAGTTTCCCAGTATAGAGTTTAGAAGAGTTTCCTAGTATGATCAGACTTACAAGAGTTTCCCAATATGGAAATATTGGTATCTTTGGAGCACTTGTGGGCAAACAAATGTTTGAATATGAAGAGTATACTAGGGTTGGTGCAATAGAAAAATATTATATACCTATATACTAGTGGTTACTTTGAACTAGAAGAGTTGTCAAAGTATGGGAATATTATAGATTTGTAGCATTTGAAATACTTGCAACAAACAAAACAGGTGGTAGAAAAATACTTTCCATGAATTTGGAAGAGCACAAGAATCCATGAATTTGGAAGAGCACAAGAATCCACTATTCTTGAGACTATTGTTATTGTAAGAATAAACTTCATAGGTATATGTTTCTCTCATCAAATTTCTCTACGATGTTTCTTATCCAATGCTTCAATAGCTTATGTCCATGTCTATGATTTTGTTCCATGTCTTGTTTCATTTGTATATGAATCCATAGGAGGTGTTGTTTGATTTCCATATGAATCCATAGGGAATCGATTTCTTTGAGTTGAGATAACTACCCTTTTTTTATTATGAAGGACGAGAATGGAAATGGGGAGCTTGTGGATAACATTGTCCATGCAGAGTGTCTTATGTGTCCATTTCTGGCAATTATGTGTACATCCATGGCAAAGACAGGTGGAGGAGCAATTGCGTAGGAGAATGATGTGAAATTAATTTAAATTAGTATTTTTTTAAACTTTGTTTAAAGGGATAGATCTTTTATGATAAGAAATCAACTAATAGCTAGTGAGTGAACGTATAGTATAGTGGCAAGTATAAAATATAGTATAATATATTAATTTTATTCCATCACTGTTCATTGATTGTACAATGGAGAATTTACTTTACTCTTCTATGCAATTCTACCAAAGTACATAAGATTCATTGATTTTAATATTATTTTTAGTTGTACATTAACATTGCATTTAATCAATGGGACTCTCATGAAGATGTTCAAAATAAAATCTGAGGAACAAAAGCTATTGCAAAACTAAAAAAAATAATTACAAGACATATTGCAATTGGTCTATTAGATCTATTATGTATCAATACAAGAGAATATATGATATATATAACAATGGAAGAAGTCCATCATTAGCAAAAGATAGTTGCCACTATTGGATAGATAATGTTAGGGTCCTAACCTCCCTAATGCCTAGATTAAATATAATACTATGTATCATTATGTAATAAAGGCCATCATTAATAAATAATGTCTATGTAGTAGTGTGAACACAACTATTGCAGAAAGGCTTACTAGAAGGTTCCACCTACTAGAAAGTTTATTCTCTAGAATGTTCTTAACAAGATAGAAGTAGTATATATAGATGTTGAAGAATTGTAAAATATATCTTTTGGAATCATTTGTAATTTGAGCTCTTCTCTATTGAAGGTTGCCCCCTCAAAGAGGAAAGTGATTAGTGATTTCATATTAATAAAGGTATCTTATTTTGGTCCATATTGTTATAAAATTCACTATTCTATTTATTTCTACAAAATATTTGGATAATATTTGTTCTCTTGCTTTGAATATTTTGATTTGGTACCTTACAAGTGGTATTGGAGAACTTTCCTCGACAATTTTAGAAAAAACAATTCTAGGTTAGAGGCATGTTCTAGTGTCTATAAACGAGTATGTTACAATGGGTATGTTGTAGGTTGTATCCCTTCATTTTCTAGATAATATAAAGGAAGGACCTGGAAATTTATCTAGTGGATGTAGCCCACATTGAGTGAACCACGTATATATGCGTCTCTATTTTATTGTGTATCTTCTATGTTTTATTTCCACTTTTGTTTTATTTTATTTCTCCACGATATTGTTTTTCTAACAATTGGTATCAGAGCGAAAGGTAACTCGAAGGAAAAGAGGGTTCCTAGCTTGAGTGGGAGAAATGGTGGAAGATTTTTTTTTTGAGTTTGAGAAATGGAATACATCTATATCAAAAGGATATTTTCCTATCATTGGGTGGAAAAGAAAAGAAACCAACGAGTATGAAGGATGGAGAATGGGAGATTCTTGACAGAAAGGCATTGGGAATGATACGATTGTGTATGGAAACATCGGTGGCTTTCAATATTTCAAAATAAACAACAATGGAGGATATGATGAGGGCATTGGATAAAATATATGAAAAACCATAGGCCTCTAATAAGATATTTCTAATGAAGCAATTATTTAATATGAAGATCTTAGAAGGTGGGTCTGTTGCTGACCATTTAAATGAATTTAATGTGGTAACTAATGAACTAAGTTCTGTAAAAGTGGACTTTGGTGATGAGGTTAGGGATATTCTAATCTTGTGTTCATTTCTAGAAAGTTGTAACGACTTGGTAATGGCTATAAGTAACTCTGTCTTTGGTTCAAACACTTTGAAATTTGATGATGTTGTTGGTGTTATCCTTAGCGAGGAAATGCGACGAAAAATCACAGGTGAGACATCAGATAATGTGTTAACCATGGATAACAGAGGAAGAAAAAAGGATAGAGGAAAGATCTCAGGGAACCATGAGAATTATAGTAAGGCCAGATCCAAATCCAGACTAGGAAAGATAGAGCATTAGGATTTTGGAAATAAAGCACATCTGCAGAAAGATTGTAGAGCTCCAAAAAAACAAAAAGATGGATAACAGAAGAAACATTAGGAAGAAAATGTAATAGGTGATGTGTTACAGGATGCTTTGGTTCTTTCTTTAGATAATATTACTAAATCTTGGGTAGTAGATTCAGCGGATTCATTTCATGCCACACCCCATAAGAAATATTGCCAAGGTTATGTTCAAGGTGTTTTTGGATAGGTTTATTTGGGTGATGATGAACCATTTCAAATTTTTGGAATGGGTGAGGTACAAATAAAGAAAAAGAATGGAAACCAATGGTTACTGAAAGAGGTGAGACATATTCTTGATATGAGAATAAATCTAATTTCAACGAGACAGTTGGAAAGTGAAGGATGTATATATATATATATATATATATATATATATATATATATATATATATATATATATATATATATATAAGGCATGGAAGGTCACTAAAGTATCGTGGGGAATGAAAAAATGAGAGACGGTAGGTATATTGTATTTATGTATTAGTAATGATGACTCTTCAATCTATTTAACTTTTATAGGTGTGGATACAACATGATGGCATCATAGGATTGGACACATGAGTGAGAAGGGGATGAATATACTTCACAAAAGGAATTTGTTGCCAGATCTTAAACAAGCTGATTTGGATTTCTGTGAACACTGTGTTTATGGAAAACACAAGAGAGTCATATTTCTCAGAGTCAGAAAGGAAAATAAGAGTGAGAAGTTAGAGCTTGTGCATACAAATGTATGGGGACCAACTCAGGTATCATCTCTTGGTGGCTGTCATTATTGTGTTTCTTTTATTGATGATGCATCTAGAAAAACTTGGGTTTATTGTATTTGACAAAATAATGATGTTTTTGACACTTTTAAGAAATTGAAAGATTTGGTTGAGAATGAGACAAGAAAAAGGATGAAGTGTCTCAAATCCAAAAATGGAGGTGAATATTACAACAAGGAGTTTGATTATTATTGTTCATACCATGGGATTCGTAGAGAGAAGACAATTCCATGAACACCACAAGAAAATGGTGTGTCAGAAAGGATGAACAAGACAATCATGGAACATGCAAGGAGTATGAGATTGCATGATGGGTTGCCCTTAAATTTATGGGCATATGTTGTAGACACTATTGTTTACCTAATAAAGAGAGCGCCTTCAAGATCCTTGGATGGTGGCATTCCAGAGGAGGCATGGACATGTAAAAAGGTAAACTACTCATCTATGAATACTTTTGGTTGTGAAACATTTGTCCATATTGATAAAGAAAATAGAGCAAAGCTTGAGGAAAAATCCAAGAAGTTTACCTTTATTGGATACAATGTTAATGATTTTGGCTACCGCTTAAGGGATTTTGAAAATAATAAAATCATTAGGAGTAGAGATGTGGTGTTCAATGAAAAGGTCATGTACAAAGATCAGTTTTAGGGAAAGAAACATGAAAAGGAAAACAAAAAATACACAGTTCTTGATGAAATAAAAGAAAATGAAATTCCAAAGGTACCAGAAAATAAAAATGTACAACAACAAGAGCATCAAACAAGTCAAGCTCCTACAAGTGTTGTTAGAAGATCTACCAGGTTAAGTAGACCCCTTGAGTGATACTCTCCTTCATTGTATTATTTATTGTTGACTGACTCTGGTGAACTAAAATGTTATGAAGAGGCAATACAAGTAGACACTAAAAAGAAGTGGGAGCAAGGCATGAAAGAGGAAATTGATTCCTTGGTAAATAAGCAGAATCAGGAGTTGGTTTAGTTTCCTAGAAGAAAAAGAGCATTACAAAATAAATGGGTTTACAGGTTGAAGGAAGAAGATGGAGGTAAAAATATATACAAGGCATACTTGTTATAAAAGGGTTTGAACAAAATAAAGGTATAGATTTTGATGAAATATTTTCTCCTGTTGTTAAAATGAATTCAATTATGACTATTTTAAGTCTTGTTGCATCATAAGATTTCCATCTTGAACAATTAGATGTAAAAACAACTTTTCTCCATGGGGATTTGGAGGAAGAGATTTATATGCAACAACCACATGGGTATGAGGTCAAAAGGAAGGAAAATTTGGTATGCAAGTTGACGAATAGCTTGTATGGCCTAAAGAAATCTCCAAGGAAGTGGTATTTGAATTTTGTCAGGTTTATGACAGAACAAGGCTATAGTAGATGCCATTCTTATCACTGTGTTTATTTTAAGAGGATAGAAAATGGAAGCTATATTATCTTTCTATTATATGTAGATGACATGCTTGTTGCAGGGTCTAACATGTAGGATATAAATGTGCTAAAAAATAAATTAGATAATTCATTTGCGATGAAGGATTTGGGTGCTGGAAAGAAAATCCTTGGTATGAGAATAACATGAGACATGAAAAATTGCAAATTGATATTGTCTTAGGGTGAGCACATAGACAAGGTGTTGGAGAGGTTTATAATGTAGAATGTAAAACTAGTTAGTACACCTTTGGCCAACCATTGGAAATTAACCAAGGAATTGTGTCCCAAGACACATGATGTAATACCCCTAGGCCGAACCCCAAATTTAAATTTAAATACAAATGTACTTAGGCTAATGAGCTAGAATGCAAAAAGGACAATATATTTGTAATATAAAGTTAAATGTAATCACACACAAATATTAATGAAAAACACATCACTGCTACAGACCAACCACATAAAAGAGTATGGGGGACTAAACTCCACTAGGAAGGGAAAGGGGGATAAAAGTATAGGAAGGGGCTAAGCTAGAAGGATTAATCCAAAAGGAGTATTATATTATTATTCCTAAAATTTTAAGGTATGGATAATTATTTTATCCTAAGTTCTAAGGATGGGGACAAGTGGGCCAAGGTAGTTCTCAACATGACAAGTGTCAAGTTGGGGACATGCATACAAAGGGTTTGGAATTAATGCATATTCCATCATTCCTCCATTATTTCATTAACATATTTCAACTTTCCTCCGTACCTTTTTGTTAGGCCATTGTACCAGTACTTGTACCTTACCCGAACTCGATTGCTACCATCACTATACCCGTTCCTGGATAAATTAAGAGATGGACTAAAGAAGAGGGTTGTCATACCCATGGGATATTGAAGAGGAGGGTTTTCAGGACCATGATAAATTCTCTCTAGGTGAGAGAATTGCTGGAAATTTATCTCCCAAAGGTGCCAGAATGTAGCTACATGGCTCTCATACTTCCTATCTGACATGTTGCTGAAGCCCCTTAAAGGAAGTGGGGAAGCCAAAGGACTATTGAGCAGAGAAGGGGAACACTTCCTGGGGTGGGACATACATGTGGGGAATGAGGGAATGTTTGCTGTTAGTTTGAATTGGAACATGTGACAGAGTTTTTTCCTATTGTCTGAGATACATCATCCTGGTTAGGAATTTGTTTACCCGGGTGGAGTTTAGTCCCAGCTCGGGGGTCACCCACTGTTGAGAGTTTCGAGCAATGTGGTCTAATGCTGGGAGGAACATGGAAGGTATGCACATAGTTGGTGATAGTTTTACCAAGATAAGTGTCAACTGTGTGTTAAATTATATGATGCATTCGTATTTATGCGTTTATTTTTATGGGTTTTTCATGTGTGTGTTGCATGTGTATTTTTAGCATTATTTTGTATGAATATGTGCATTTGTCGAGTTTCTATATGTTTAATTTTGTATACAGTTAATTTTTTTTATACGTGGCATATCCCAACAGGTGGCTAGGGATGCTACAATATGGTATCCGAGCTCCATTTTTCAAAACTGAGCCTGAATGGGACGAGAAAGTTGAATTGAAGCAGAATTTCATAGAAAATTGAAGTTGCAGGGTGCCAGGAGGGATCTGAGAGATTAATTTGACGATGTGTGAAAGCTCAGGAGGTGTAGTAGTTTGAGAAACCACAACAACCATTGATTTTGGCCGCAAGATTAGATTTGGGTCATTGGATCAAACCCAGATGAGAGGAGAAGCACACAGTGGAGGAGATCAAATCCTAGCCATTGGATCTGAGCGTGGGAGAACGAGGGTCATTGATCAAGGTTCTCGGGTCATAATTCTTGGCCAAAGTGAAGAGGATCCCAACTGTATATCCCATCACAAAATATGAGTTGTAGATCTCACAGTTCAACGATTCGACACTCTGGGAGATTTTAGTCCTTGTTTTGCTAGGAGGAGAAATTCTCGAATATCGAAGTCTTGAAACAGATCTCAGTTGTAGATCTTAGAGTGAAGAGAGGGCCATTGATTGGTATCCCTTCTACATTCAACTATCCAGGATATTTCAGAGGTAGCCGTTGGAAAGTGGCCGAATCCCTAAAGCTTCGAAGTACCAGAGTTAATCCCCACCATTAATCAACCAGGAAGTCTCAGTCGTTGATTATTTCCCTTCACAATTTTGGTGATTCAGACATTCAGGGGTATGGTGATTATTTGGAGAAAAGAACCCCAAATCCCAGAGTAAATATTGATCGTTGGTTGTTGGGTACATGTGTCAGTAGATTATCAAGTATTCGACCCTCTGGAGGATTGTGGGAGAATGTTGTTTTGATGTGGAAAGTCCCGAAGTCCTGAAGCCCATAGTCAATCATGGACTGTGGATCTCCACCCTTCACCAATTCAACATTCAAAATTTTGGGAAGTTGGGGGTGATTAGCAGCAAGAAGCTCTAAATCCTAAATCTCAGAGCTAGTCTCAACTGCAGGTTGCAGGAGGAGCGAGAGCCATAGGTCTTCGCCCATTTCCAGTTTGACGTTCGATAATTTAGGAGGGAGTCTGCATTAGAGTCTCATAAATCCCAAAGCATGGAGTCAGAGAGTTCCTCTCAACCATATATCTTGGAAGGAAGTGTGGACCATTGATCCCTAAAGCCTTTGAGAGTTCACCACTTCGACATTCGGGGGAATTGGAAAGTGTTGTGGTTAAAACCTTCGAAGCCCGAAGTTCTGGAGTTTTGGAGTAATGAATCTCTAGATAGCGCCTCTATGAGATTTTTCCACTTTAGTGTTCGAGGGAATTAGAAAGTGTTGTGGTTAAAACCTCTAAAGCCGAAAGTTTCGGAGCACTGGAGCAACGAAGCTCCAGATAGCACCTCTCCGGGAGTTCGCCAGTTCAACGTTCGAGAGATTTGGAGTGTGTTGTTGTAAGAACCTATAAAGCCAAAATTTATGGAGTGCAAGAGTCCCAGAGTTTTGAATAGCTCCTTGTGTCTAAGTGCCTGGTCCTAGCTCGTGGTCATATGAGGTTTCCGCCAAAATAAAGGGGATAACACCCAAAGTTTGATTCTAAGGTAAAAAGGGGCTTAGAGAAAAGCACCCACATGTTTTTTGTTTTGTTTGACCTTCATAAAGAAATAAAAAGGGCCTATGTACATTATGAGAGGATCCAACATGGGTCCAAGAGCTAATTCGGCTTTGGAGAAGAACACATGTACAAGGATTTCCCTCACATAAAGGACAATTTTCAAATAACCATAACTTTCTACTCAAGACCCATAATTGAGCATGGAAGTAGGCGTTGGAAAAGTATTGGACAATAGAATATAATTGTTCACCCAAAACATTGATCTGGGCAGTCAATTTTCAGGAAATCATAAGAAGGAATTCTGATGAATTATTGAACCAAAATTGTACATAATTTCATGAAATTGTTAAATCAATTATCCTAACAAGTTTTGTTGGCTACACATCATAAAGAGTTAACAACAATTAGATCCGAATAGGATCAACACAACGTTTATAATATGGGTAATGAAGGCACAAATCAAATGGACATGGAGAAGGAAAAGAAGAAAGAATGAACTTGGTATAGACCATTAAATGTTTTCAAAAGGATGTCCAAAGTTGTAAATATGATAATGAAATCCTTATGAAAGCCAAGGAGCAGTAGGAGGGCTTCAACATTAAGTTAATGTAGAGCTTGGACATAATAGAAAATAAAATGGATAAGGAGAATGACTCAACCAAATCATAAAGTCATAGGTATCATAATGAGAGGAGAAGAACAAGAAGTGTTGGCATACATCATCATCACTCCCCAAGGCATTCCACTAAGAGAGCACACAATAGTTCAAGTTCATCCTCTGTTAAGAAACATAAGAGGAGATATGGGCTGGATGAGCTAAAGGGAGAAATGAACAAAATCAAGCCTCCTACATTTGATGGTGAGCACAAGAAAGATGAAGATGTAGAGACATGGTTGTTAGGCATGAGGAAATATTTCAAATTGCTTAATTACTCCTCACACGCACAAGGAAGAATTTCCACCTGTCAACTCAAGGGAAAGACATCCATGTGGTGGGACCAATTTGTGCAGGTGCAACACATTGATGAGAAAAATGTTACTTGGATGGAATTCAAGAGGTATTTTCCAAAGAAATACTTGACTAAGATATACTATGACAAGAAAATGAAGGAGTTCTTTGAACTCAAGCTTGGGAGTGTGACCATAGATGAATATGAAAGAAGGTTTTTAGAACTGCTAAAGTATGTTTCTTTCATCAAGGAGGAGCTAGTTAAGATTCAAAGGTATTTGAGTGGGCTGCCATCATTTATCAATGAAAAGATACAATATGATGATCCCAAAACATTGGAGGAGACCATAAGTCGAGCTAAATTCCTTTTTGATCAACATAAACGAAGGCCAAATTTCCAAAAAGATTGGGAAGAAAAGAAGAAAAACAAGATGGAACAAATGAAGAAGGGGATTAAGCCACCATTCTTAAAAAATAATCCTCAAGGATAGCCAAATTATAGAGAACCTAGAATGATTGAGACAGGAGGGAAAAGATCAAGGAAACCACCTATTCAATGTTGTGGTTGTGGGGGAGATCATATGTATAGATATTGTCCTCACAGAAGTGAAAAAGTGAGGATTGTTCACAATGTACAACAAGTTGATACACTGGAGGACATGGGAATAAATGTACCTAGGATCTATGTATCCCTGGATAACAATCAAGATGAGTTTCAATCACATATTATTGAAGTGGAAGGTAATATCAACAATCAAACCATTGTTATTTTAATTGATTTAGGAGCTAGTCATAGTTGTATAGATCTTAAGATGGTGGAAAGATTGCATTTTCCAAGAAGCAAGCTTGGAAAATCTTGGTTGGTGCAGCTGGCTACCAGAGCTAAAAGAAAAATTAATGAGATGGTTAAGGCATGTCCAATGGATATGAATGGATTGAGCACCAATGGATATTTGAACATCATACCTTTAGGTTCCCATGACTATATAATTGGTATGGATTGTTTGGACCAAAACCATTCTATCCTAGACTAATATAATAAGGCATTTACTTACTTGGATGAGGAAGGGAACCTAAGGATCATACAGGGAATTCCCGGGGCAGTAAGCGTCAGAGAAATTTTAGCATTGTAGCTAAAGAAAAGTTACTGGAAAGGGTGTCAAATATTTGCAACACATATAGAAGAGACACCTAAAGATAAAGTGTCAAATATTGAAGACTATGCAGTCCTAAAAGAGTTTGAAGATGTATTTAAATAAATACCAGAATTACCCTCTAAAAGAGACATTGATTTCTCCATCAATTTGATGCCTAGAACAACCCCATTATCCAAGACCCCTTACAGGATGAGTACACCAAAATTTAAGGAATTGAAAATGAAACTTGAATATATTCTGAAGAAGGGATATATATGCCCAAGTGTGTCACCTTGGGGTGCCCTAGTATTATTTGTAAAGAAAAAGGATGGAATATTGAGACTTTGCATTGACTTTAGGCAGTTGAATAAGGTAACTGTGAAGAATAACTATCCTTTTCCAAGGATCGATGACCTCTTTGATTAGTTGAAAGAAGAAAAAATATTCTCCAAGATTGATCTTAGGTCAGGTTATCATCATGTAAGAATTAAAGAAGAAGACATCAACAAGATTGCTTTCAGAAAAAAGGTATGGGAAATATGATCTCACAATGGTGCCATTTGGGTTATCAAATGAACCAACTGTCTTCATGTGTTTAATGAATGATATTTTCAGAGAATACTTAGATACGTTTGTCATTGTATTTTTTGATGACATTATTACATATTCTAAGTCAGAGGAATATCATGAATAACACTTGGGGATGGTATTACAGGTATTAAGGGAACATCAGTTGTATGCCAAATTGAGAAAGTCCTCATTTATCAGAAGAACATTTATTGTTTGGGACATATCATATTAGAGAAAGGGATAACAGTGGATCCTGAAAATATTGAGGCCATTAGAGGATGGTCAAAACCACATAATGTGACTGAGGTAAGATAATTCACAGGCCTTGTAGGATACTATAGGAGATTTATTGAAGGATTATCAAAGATTTCACACCCGATCACTTCCTTGCAAAAGAAGGGGGTGAAGTTTCAATGGACATTGGATTGTGAAAATAGTTTCCAACACTTGAAGAATTTATTAACAAGTGCTCCAATACTAAGGATTGTTGATCCAAATGAAGACTTCATTGTATGCACTGATGCATTTAAATAAGGGCTTGGTGGAGTCCCCAGTCAAAATGGGTATGTGGTATGCTATGAATCAAGGAAATTGAAGGAGCATGAAAGGAACTATGCTACTCATGATTTGGAGTTGGAAGCCATAGTGCATGCCTTGAATATGTGGAGGCACTACCTCATGGGGAAAATGTTCGAGTTGAGGACATGCCATAGTGTTCTGGAATATTTATTTGGACAACCAAATCTAAATGCCAGGAAAATCATATGGTTAGAATTTCTTAGTGAATATGACTTTGATATAAAGCATATCAAAGGGAAAGAGAACAAGGTGGCTGATACACTTAGCAGAAGGGTGCATGAGTTTCATGCTACAACCATTAGCATGTACCAATCATATTTTAAATATAGAATCTTAGAGGCTGCAAAATAATATTTACAATACATGGAAATGATAAAAAAATTAAAGGAAGGTATTTTGCAACAGAAAATTGAAGACTGTAAGCTAGAAAATGATGAAATTCTTATGTATAGGGGCATAATTTATGTACCAAATTCCCAGGAATTGAAAAATATGAAATTAAGAGAAATGCATAATGTACCTTATGTTGGGCTCCCAGGTTATTGGAAAACTATTGCAACTGTCAAGAGCCAATATTGTTGACCAGGAATGAAGAAATAAGTTGTTGATTTTTTTTTTTTTTTACAAAAACGGGTATGATATTATATTAAAAGATGTGGCAGAGCCACTGGTTCTGATTACAAGTTGCCCATGGACTTGGGACTTTTAACCTTAATACATAGCTGCCTGCAACTGCCAGAAAACCTAAATGCTAACTAAACTAATTATTTAGAGCCATGGCTACTATTGCCAGACTGTTGGGAGCTTGATACAGAGACATGTACTTCTGAGACTACTTTGGATCTTCATTGTTCCAGTTACTGTTGAGCTGTGCCATTTTGGCCTCCAGCTCCTCCATGCGTTCATCAAAACC